>PVJS01052265.1:0-13671 GCA_004027185.1 Glis glis
CACGCTTGTAATCCCAGTACTTTGGGAGGCTGAGACCGGAGGATCCGGGTTCGCGGCCAGCCTCAGCTCTCGCTCTGTCTCTGTCTCTCTCTGTGTGTCTCTCTCTCTCTCCTTAGTGAGGCCCTCCGCAACCTCGTGAGACCCGGTTTCAAAATAAAGCATAAAAAATAGGACCGGGGGCGTAGCACGGAGGTAGAACACCTCTGCGTTCAATCCCTGGTCCTGAAAAAAAAAAAAAAAAAAAAAAAAATCTTTTTAAGTAGTTTTCAAAACACATTCTATTTTATTTTTACATGTCTTAAGAAGTTTTTCTTTCTTCATTGCAGGTAATTTTCCTATTTCAATCAATCTGTAGTTACTTTTCCATACACAAATGTTGTGTTATACTTCCATATTTCATTCCTGTTAATTCTTTCCCATTTTAAAAAATTAATCTCATTTTCCTTTAAAACCCTTAATCATGCTTTTTCTGTAAAGGCTCTTGATGATAATTTGGATCCAGTCAGGTTAAAAATATAGGAAGAAAATAGAGGTTTGCTATGAAAGATTGAAGATCAGTAATAGCAATGCACAGCTTATATGCCTGTGTGGAATGGATACATTTTGGGATTATCAGAAAAGTCTGTTTTTCTGATGGTTTCCCAGATGGCTGGTGTATATTATCTAACCATCTAGTCATGATTATGCCAAAGTCAGATAAGTGACTGTAAATAAACTGATGATTCTCTCCCCTGGAATTTTTGGACTTGTGACTCTAAGTGATTGCAGCCATCTGTCTCTAGTGCCTGAAGGTTTTAAGCTCAATGGGTTTTTGAAGCCATGTTTATTACCATTTATTTCATTCTAGAAGTCATAAAAAAGCTAGTTTTCTGAATAAGAGAAAAGGGGAGATCAGTTGTTTGGATATGGAGACCAGTGAAACGGTTTCTCAAGACCAGTCTCTACCTGTTCTTGATGCCTAGCAGCATTCCTTTTTTATTTTATTTAGATTTTCAGTATTGTTCTAATGATTCCTGTCCATGTCTGGTGGGTTTGTATTATGATTTTGGCAAGTGCACTTGAAAAGAGGGAGAATATCTATAGTGGGCCATCATGTTTCATGGGTTAGGCCACTTAAATTTTCAAGAAGCACATGTGATCAGATTACTTCAGTTAATGGTTAATTACTTTAAGGAGAGACCAGATAAAGAAGGCGAGAAACATGTTGGACATTCCAGACCTTCTGGAAATGCCCAGTTCATCCACATTCAGGTTGGGATTCAGAGAGCAACTTTGATGACCACCCATAGTGCTGACTATGGAGTCCAGACCCATTGCTTCTGCTTCTCAAGCGCTGCCCCTTCCTACTTCTCAGGCAACTCCCACTAGCATGACAATAAAAATTAATGATATATTTAAATAATCGCAATGGTTTGTAGATATAATGCAAAACCACGTACAACATAGCATTTGGTTCTATAATGAAGAATTACCAATAAAAGGGTGTAGATATGCTAGGCATTAGAATATTTCTAGAAGTGGGAGTAGAAGGTAGGGAAGTGTTTTAAGTAGGAGAGTCTTACAAAACATGTCTAATATCTTTTTTTGGGGGGGGGCTCTTGTTTCATCAACTGCCTTTTAAATTCCCATATGTTCTTGAGTTCTACACATGGTCTGCTCAATTGTTCATACTCTGTAGATGATCATAAGCCATTACTTGGTTTATATTACCATCTCTAACAATCCCCATAATTCTGAAATATGTATCATCCTATCAGACTTTGACAAAACTGTAGAACTTATATATAAAACTTCTTGATGAATGTCTATTCCTGGATATTTCAGTATCTCAATTCAACATATTTAATCTTGAACTAATTATTTTTCAAATAAAACTCTTCCTCCTCTTTCACTTCACTATTCATACAATCACCCCAACCTAAAAATCAAAGGCACACTACCAAAGTCTCCTTCTCCTTCTTTTGGAACTAATCAATGAATCCTATGAGTTGAACATCTCTGGCTTTCCAGTCTAAGTCATTATTAGTGTCATAAATATACTCTACATACTCTCTTATTTAGATTTTTGAGAGGGAATAAATATAGTTCTTAGGAACATGAGTTCTGGGGCCAGAAAACTGGGCTCTATTTCCAGCTGTGATGCATACTTTGTAACTTTCATGCCTCTCTGTCTTAGTTTCTTAGTTTTTGTAACCTTCATGTCTATCTTAGTAGATCATAAAATAGAAAAATAATAACTGTATTTATCTAACAAGTTCAGTCTGAGGAGTAAATGTGAATAGATGTAAAGTGCTTAAAACATTTTGTGACAATTGAGTAAAGGCCTCGTTGATTTTTATTTTTATTTTGCATTCCGCTTTCTTGATTACATCTCCAGTCTCTAATTTGAACAGGTTTTTGCTCTGATTATCAATCCCAAACCAAAACTCGACCTTCTCAAAATCCTCTCAACGATCCTAACTCCTTACACAGTAATATTCAAATGGCACACACTGTGGGTTGTGGTTTGCTCATGCCTGCTAGTCCAGCATCCTCTGTCAATTCCTGACATCTTAGTATAATATTATCAAGGCTTCCCTGCACATACCTTGCTGAGTCTGATGTCGTGCTGCGTTTTACCTGTACTCTACTTTCTTCCTCTCACTCTGCGTAATCTCTCTACTCTCAGAGTAGATTTCTAATCTCTCAGATTGATCCATGCACTACTCTCAACTATTCTTTGCTCATTTCTCCATTTGATTTTGTGATACCTCTTTCATGAATGGCTTTCTGAAAAGAAACAATATTTCAAGACTTTCTGAATTAAATACTTTTGGGATTAGCCCTTGAATTAGGGTGTGGTATTAATAGAGGATCTACAAAGTAGCCAGGTTGCTTTGTTTTGCTGTAATTAGTGGGAACTTATTGAGAGGTTTGGAGCAGCAAAGAATCATACTGAAATGGCACTTTAAGAAGATGTATCCAAGTCGGGCGTGGTGGCTCACTCCTCTAAACCCGGTACTTGGGAGGCTGAGACAGGAGAATTGCAGGTTCAAGGCCAGACTCAGCAACTTAGCAAGACCCTCAATGACTTACCTAGACTCTGTTTCAAAATAAAAAATAAAATTGGGCTGGGTTGGTGTTGTAGCTAGAGGTAGAATGCCCCTGGGTTTAATTCCAAGTATTGCAAAATAAAAAATAAATAAAATAAAAATGTATCTAACTAGGAAAAATGAGATAGATTAAAGAAGAGATTCCAAAACTGTTTCATTTCAAGGTCCCCTTCACGTCTCAGTATTTTTTTATGGTCACCTGAGGCTAAAAACACCTAAGGATTCTGTTTATTGGTAATTATGTCCAAGCCATGGAACAAAAGCAGTTCATAGAGCCTCCAGAAACTGCAGTTCCCTTGAAAATCTAAAATATCCTAAGGGGCCCAATGCACCTTCCTCACATATCTTAACCACAGAATGAAAGTATATAAACATAAAACTTTGAGACAGAAGATCACTTGGAACAGGAGTTGACAAATGATGACCCATGGGCTCCACCTAACTACTGCTAGTTTTTGTAAATCAAATGTTACTGAAATACTGCCATGCACAGTTTTTTATATGCTGTTTTAAAGTTAGAGCAGCAGAGTTGAGTTTTTAAGACAGAGACCTATGGACCAGAAGACTGAAAATATTTATGACTTGTTCATTACAGGGGGAAAAAAAAAACTTTTTTTTGTGCCTGATATAAAAGGATAGTCTAATTCAAACTGGTAGGGAATGAAGGTTTGGACAAAAGAGACAGCCCTAGAAATTCAATTTAATTGTATTGAATTCACAAACATCTGAATAACTTATATATCAGATATTCTGGGGAAACTATAAGAGTTTTGACATGGTGTTTAAATCCCATAGATTAAATTTGAAATCATGGCAATTTGAGATGTTTGATATTTTCTAAGCTCTCTTATTAAAGTGTCTCAGGATATTATATTTCCATCAAGGCTGAATTCCTTAAACATCATTATCCTGCTATAGTTAATGAGCAACTAAGATAACTTTGAAATCTGTTCATTTCAGATATTAAATGTCACAGCAAAATTGATCTGCTGATATCTTCAGCAAAGAAAAATGCAACCCCTGTTCACCAACATGACTTTTAAAAAGATCTAAAAATTATAAAAAAGATTTTTAAAAATTAATAAACAATGCAGTTTTAAGTAATGAATATAGAAGTATGCTTCCTTAACATATTCAGGTGTAATTGAATCATCCCTTTTGAGGTATTAAGGTAATTTTAAAGACTGCAGATAACAGAATCAACCCATAGAGCTGTCCTTAGTTTTTATTCCAATAAAAACCTGTTTCATTTTTCATTCATGACCCACTCACTCTAAATTTAGAGTTTGAAAATTATTATGTAAATAATCTCTCTAGATTCATACACATAATTTTAGAGAGTCAGATATAAGTATAAACTAGCAAACATAATAGATAAAATTCTATCCTATAGAAAAAAGCCTATATTTGATGTATATAAAACATGTGTGTATTGTGGCCGGGAACACAGCTCAGTGTTCTGTTGTATGCACAAGACCCTGCAAAAAAAAAGGGTGTGTGTGTGTGTGAAAGAGAGAGAGAGAAAGAGAGATTGATTAAAGGAAGATAGAAATAACTCTATCTGTATTTTGTTATGAAAGGAAATAGAATAACAAAATTTGTTATTTTTTCTAAAAATAAAGTTAAATTGCATCTTTCTAAAAGTCAATAATTTTAATTTTTATTATGAAATCAATGACATTCCACTAATAGGATTTTTGGAAAATTATTATTTAATAGCTTATACAGAGTTATTTGCATGGCAGATTTTCTTTGCTTGTTTATGAGTAGAATATTTCATTTTTTCTCTTTTCCTTCTTTTTTTTCTTGATACTGGGGATTGGACCCAGGAACATTCTACCTTTGAACAATACCCCTAGCCCCCTTTTTTTTTAAATTTTGAAACAGGGTCTAAATTGTTCAGGGTCTCACTAAATTTCCGAGGCTGGCCTCAAACCTGTGAGCCTCCTGTCTCAGTTCCCAAGTACTGGGATTATAAGCATGAGCCAAGGAACCCAGCTTATGGGTGGAATGTTTATGGAACAAAAAATCTTAAGGCCTTTAAGTTTCCTACAAAAAGAGTATTATCATTTCTAACACTTATTAATAAGTATTGCAATATTCCTAATATTAGGATGCAATGGCAGACTTCCTTGTTTGAGATCCTAATACCACTATGAACAATAATCCTGCATCCTCCCTTGTATGATATTACCTCCAAAGCTATCTTTCTTGCCACTTTTTCTTATCCTCCATCTCATCTCTCCAAACACCGAGGTATTCTGAATAAATTGTGTCTTAGAACGCTATTCATCTCTTTGCTGCAATTGCTTTTTCACCCACTGCCAGAAACTTTGTCCTCTCTGCTGTCTTATCAACATCCATTAGCCCCTCTCAGTTCTCACTGCCATTCCACAGAGGCTGGGACTTCAACTACCACCCCTTTTATTTCTTCATCAGCGTTACTACTTTTGACAAATACAGCAAAAAAAAACAAAAGTTGCTCATCTCTTTGCACAAGATATTATAGGTTTCTGACAATATACAAAATATATGTGTAATCATGTATTTTATGATTATATATAATCATATGTATATAATTTGATAGGCCTTGCAGTTCAAGGCATCAGTAATTTATGTGCAACTGTTTACATGTAAGGTCATTTTTAAAACAAAACCTGAGGACATGAGGACATACTATTTTGTACTAAATGATGAATTATTTAGAATTATTTACTTGAAATTATAAAGTGCCTTTGCAATTAATTTTTCCATTGCTATAGACAGATTACATTGTTCAATGAAAAACAAAATATCTAATGCTGACAAATTTTATTTAATCAAAGAACAGTATCTTTCTATAAATTATGTTGAAAATGGAGGACTTTAAGCTTCAAATAAGGAGTTATCATAGGTATGCAGTTTACATTTGAATATGAGAAACATATTCAACTAGATTTCATGACTATGGATCAGAAAATTATAACCACATAATTATGGTTCCTATACCATGTGACAAAGTTGGAAGCATCATTTAACTAAAAATTATGTTTTCTTTTGATTATACTAAATCTTGTGTTTCTTTTTTCATATGGCTCATAATTATAGTCCCATTATTATGAATCTAAATAAGACACTGATAAAATAAATAATTTATTACATTTATTTTTCTGAAAGACAAAATTATCCCATTTTATCATGTAAAAAACATTGAAATTCCACATTTCAGTTTAATTCTAAGGCAACTATGTAAAAGTGATTCTTTGCCAATAACTATACTCAGTGGCAAAAGATTTCATTTGCAATGCTTTCCAACCTCAACTTTGAATAAAATTAATAAATCATTGCCTCTCTTTTGATGTCTTCTGATTTCATATTTGAATTAAAGAATGAGGAGCATTTTCAATCAACTTTTTTTAGAAAATCACACCAAAGTTGTTTTTATAAACCTTTTGAGGTTTTTCTCTTCCTTTTCATTCCCTCTGCTATGAATCCTAATGTTAGAGTCCTAATCCCTTTTGTGCTGAAGTAAAATGCTTAGTACATACACACACACACACACACACACACACACACACACAAACCTTAACATTTGCTCTTTTAAACTACTATAATTTCATGTCCATCTGGTACTTTTCATAGTCATGGTGGTGTGGGAGGAAGAAGTTGTCTTTATAACCAGGGAAATGGCCATGGTTTTAATAATGAAGTAATATTATTTACAATGGAAACAGCAGACATCGCCATAGCTTAAACTACAGCCAAGACTAATTCAATGCCCATTATTTATTTTCTAGGTACTGGATAAACAACTTTACAGTCTTGATCTCTCCAATGAATATAGAGAAGTTTTGGCTCCCAATTTAATTATAGGAAGCCACAACAATGATGTATGCAAAGAAATTTGCAGCATTGTTGTTGTCGGGACATATAAATTTATATGTCACTTCACAAAGAGCTTCTCAGTGCCTGTTCTCAGCTTCAGTCTAGAAATCCTCTGCTGGTTGCTGACGAGCTGAATGAGAATGGCATGAAATGGTATGGGAAGCCGCGCCTACTGAGACTCAAAATTTTTTAGTTATCATACGTTATTCTCCTCAAAGATGAATGTATTTCTTTCATGAAAAGTCCTTTGTGAGTGCTTTTCCTTAGTGGAAGAACTAAACTGCAGTGAATAAAATATCAGTCACCTTCTGTTTATTTTCTTTGCACGATCTCTTTGTCATTGCAAGTTATATATCATGAAATTAATTTTCTTACATTTTACGTATGCTATGCTATTATCATCTTTGAGGACTTTTATGATTTCCCTTTCCTTGAAGGTAAATGTCAAATCATGAGATTTAGCTTTCTATTTATTTATTTATTTGTTTATTTATTTATTGGTACTGGGGAATGAACCCAGAAGCGTTCTACTTCTGAGTTACATCTCCAGCCCTATTTTATTTTTTTATTTTGAAACAATCTTGCTAAGTTGTTGAGGGCCTCCCTAAGTTCTCAAAGCTTGCCTCAAACCTGTGATCCTCCTGTCTCAGCTTCCCAAGTACTGGGATTACAGACATGGACCATCATGCCCAGCAAGATTTAGCATTTCAGACTCTACAATGTGGCTCCAAGCCTAAAATCTTGACTTCAGACATGTTCTAAAATATCAAGAACAACTCTTTTTTGCATTGCTTGTTTTCTCCTATAAAAATTCTCACTTTCCCAAATTTGATCTTCTTCCCCCTTTTATGTTCCTTTCTCCTGAATATTTATTTAAACCTTGCCTTAAAATATGTTCTACCTTCTAATCTCATCAAATCCCAATTCATTCTCTGAGCCTCTGAGCGCAATGTGTCCTCTCTTCTCTCTATAAAGCCCCTCTAGTCTATTTTAGGTCAGAGGAAGTCATCTCTTCTGATTCTATAAGGTTTAATTATGCTCTCTGGTCATTTAAGATGAATAAAATTGCTCAAAACCAGTATTTATAAAGGTGTGACTTCATAGCAGGTGGTTATACTCTAAATCCAAATGTATGAGCACTATAACAATATCTATCCAACAACAATTTCCTGATTGTGTGTGTACTCTGTCTGAAGCACTGCTCTAAGTGTTGAGTTTAAAGAGAGGATGGAGGCAGACCAAAAGCCCTACTTTCATGAAACATTTTCTAGAAAAGTGGAAAGCTCAAAATTATACCATGTAAGTAAATTCCATGACAGAACTTCTCAGGGAAGGAGAATGTGATGGCTAATTTTATGTGTCAACTTGACTGGGCCACACAAGCCCAGATTTTTGGTCAAAGATTATTCTGGGTGTGTCTGTTGTGAGGGTGTTTCTGGATGAGATCAGCATTTGACTCCAGCGATTGAGTAAAGTGGATTGCTCTTCCCAATGTGGGTGGCCAAATCCAATCAAGTGAAGACAGGAATAAAACAAACACAGCTAAGAAGGAACTCCTCCTCCCTAACGTCTTTGAGCTAGAACATTGGGGTTTTTTTCCTATTTTCAAATTCAACCTGAAAAATCAGCTCTTCTTGGGTCTCAAGGCTGCTGGACTTTGGACTGGAATTCATACTGTCAGTGCTTTTGGGTTCTCAGACCTTCAGACTCAGACTGGAATTACACTAGTAGCTTTCCTGGGTCTCTAGCTTGCCTGCGGCAAATCTAGGGACTTCTCAGCCTCCATAATCACTTGAGCCATTTCCTTATAATGAATATCTACATCTATATCTATATCTACACCCTATTGTGTTTGTTTCTCTAGAGAACCATGACTAATACAGAAGATTAGGGAATTAGGAATCAGAAAAATAAAAGGTAGACTGGGTCAGCTCATGGAAGGCTTTAAAGTCATACTAATGAACTTAATTTACTTCTCTCTCGTGGTGGGAAAACATGACAATTTTCTAAGATCGGCTTTTCATAAAATAAAGTTATATTTTTAGAAAAATCCTTTGGACAAAAGTGGACTGCCATAAGAAAAGTGGAGTTGAGATGATGATGAAGATGCTGCCAGAACAGACTTGGTAAAAGTCGACATGAGGACAGTGGGACCTGAGAAAGCTCTGGCTAGAGAGGCCTCAAAATAAATTGTTATTGGTTTAATCCTAGGTGAGGGGAGGCATCGTAATGCTATTCATGAGATCAGAGGACTAAAGAAAACCTCAAAGCAGAGAGAATGGAATCAGTAGATAATTGCTATGGGTTGCAAACCGGAAGCACAGAAACTGAACCTAACAAACTGGGGTACCTTTAAAATTTTATCTGACAGATTTTTTAAAAATTTGATTTTTGTCAATTCAAAAGAGCCATTATTTTTAGAAATTTTGACATAAGAAAGGAAGAATTGCCCTCTTGTTATTTAATAAGCAGTAGATCAGATTATCACCCAGCCTTTTTAGAGAAGGTATGGACACTTTGGTTTGCACAGGCCTCTCTCCTAGACTCTGCCTGAGACTGAGGCTACAGACAGAGCCACTTTGTAATCCCTGAACTTTGTGCAATGCACCACAGCTGTAGATCGTTCATACGCCATAGACTGTGAGCAACCTGATGTAAGAAATTTACCTTTATATATCCTGAATGTCTAATTCAGAGCCAGGATCTTTATGGCCACCATAAATTGTATTTGTTGTTTGGATCAAATAAAGGTTTGTGTTTTTAAACTAGAGGGACTAATTAAAATCAGGCATGGCTGAGTTAAAATCTCAGGTTATTAGCAAATGTCTTTTTTGAGGCCCAGTTTCTCCTGGGGTGAAATGCAGATAATTATACTACCATCTCAGAGGGTGGTTAAGAGGGCTTTATAAGATCTATGCAAGAGGTGCTCAGCACAGTGTTTCAAACAGGGACCAAGAGATGCTAGCCATAATATTAGCACTGGTCAGATCCAACATGTGACCACCTGGTGAAAAATAAATGGAAATAATAAAATCAAAGTCTCCTAAATTGCAAATTTATGTTTTGGACAAGTTTTCCTTTGTTCATAAACACAGGCATAAAGTAACTCTACTTACTTAAGGGTGTAATAATCAAATAGTTTTCTACACTCAACCTGGGGCCATCTCATGAAAATCTTCAATATATAATGGAATGTTACAATTTTTAAAAGTCTATTCTGCAAAAGTGCAGAAAATTTTTGTCACCAACACTTGGCTTAGATTATATTGGCATATATACATACATATATATATATATATATATATATATATATATACACGCCTATATATATATTTATTTATTTATGGCAAATGCCAGGAGCTTTTGCCTACTATTTTATTTTTGTTTGCATGCTGGGAAAGCAATTCAAAAATTCATATTGTGCTTTCAGCAAATAAATAACAGATGTTGAAATTCAAAATGAATGTTTTACAGGCAATAAGCAGCAGTTGTGTATATATGAAATATATTAAATAATTTTATATACAATTAGAATGTCAGAGGAAAAAGTGCCCATATCACCAAGAAGAATAAAATAGATTCTGCATTCTAATATGTATTGACATCCTATTTTAAGATTTGCATAAAAATTGTTGTCTAATAAGAACATGGTAATGAGGGAATAAAAGGATTTTGAACATCTTAAAACTTGAATAAAAATCATTTTTCCTAATGCAGTTTAACTTCATTCACTCCCTTTTTCCCCTCCAGGCTCACTTGCCCTGTCTTAAACAGAAGCGAGAATGGTCAATTCTGTTCCTTTCTCTAATTTGTTCCTTTTTCTTGATTACCAGATAGAATTTAGATGCTCCCCATCTGGAAATAAAATTCCATTGTTTGCAAACTATCCTAATTTCAGTCTTGACTTTAGCAGAACATTCAAAGGGATTCTTTTAAAAAGGTGCTGACATTAAATCACCAGGCAATTTGAGCTGGGTAGAGGCAGCTGAATTAGACCCATTAACTGCAATTGGAATTGAACAGCCACCCTGGGAAAGTGTGTCCAAGTGAAAATGAGTGTAGTCAAATTGAAGGCAAGGTATATGAGACCATCTGAACGAGTAATGGGATGCAAAGTATTTCATTGAGGCCTATTAGTCTCACAGAGAAGCCAGTTTTGAGTCTAGACAGACAATAAAAATAGCTACAAGGGAAAAGAAAGAGAGGTTCTGGATGCCCTCGGGTATTTCCTTTAGTGGGGAAATGAATTAAATTAACCATACACCATGCCTCCCACTATCAAACAACTTTAGGATGGGTAATTTTTAGTGGATAAGTCACATTGAAATATTTTCTTAAAATGTGGCCAGATTGTTCATTAGAGCCTTATAGCTTTACCTTGCTATAGACAAAGGAATGATAAAGGAAAATGAACACTTAGGCTCCTGTTATAATTAGACATAAAATGTCCCCTAAAGAACTCATTTATTAATGTTTGGAGCTGATGTAATTGAGTCATGAGGTTTGTAATCCCAGAAGCAGATAAATCCATTGTAATGGGTTTACTTGGGTGGTACCTGGTAGGCTGGTAGGATGTGGCTGGAAGTGGTGGTCCCAGGGGTGCGGCCTTTGGAATTATATACATGGTTCCTCCTCCACCTGCTCTCTCTTGCTTCCGGCCTCCTCTGTGATGTGAGCACAGCTCATGTGCTCTTCCTCTCTCCGCTTCTTGCCACCATGCCCTGAGATCCACAGTCCCCAGCCTCACATGGACTGAGCCTGAAATCATAAGAAAATAAATCTTCTTTCCTCTAACTTATATGGTCAGATTTTTAGATTATGGATGCAAGAATGCTGACCAGAACAGCTTCTATCTATAAAAAGTCTAGGAGACAGTATCATTTAACAGTATCTCAAATATTGGAGAAATTTTTGGAAACAATTGATCTACCATTGGACCTTCTGCAAGTCCAGAACTTTACATGTAAATCTTACTATTATTTTTCTACCTTTGGGAGAGGAGTTGCATCTAGATTATGTAGTTTTCCACTTCTGTAGATAGGCATGTATGCATCCTTTTATCTATCAATCCAGAAATCACACACACACACACACACACACACACACACACACAGACAAATATATAGACACACACACACACTTGGGAAACAGTACTTGAAAAAGTTTAGGGGGATGAAAGTAATGCTTTTGTGCCTAGAAACTCTCTTCATTTCCTGCCATGTGTAGACTAAGCTCATCCCTAGTTCTCCTGCAAAATACAAGAGACTTGCTTAGCACTGATATACTTGGATTTCAATTTCTACTAATTGCAAGCATCCCCAGCATCAATAGAAGGACCCTGAATCCAGCATAGGTATGAAATCCACCTGCATGTGCTATGCAGCCGAGGAGCGGAGCAAGTCATGGGATTTGTCAGTGAGTCTAGCCAACTCTTGCTTCCACATCTCTACCTAACTTGGGATGTTCTACTTTAGTTTGCAGAATAAGCAAGGTCATTCCATGGAGCTGAAACCTCAGGGAAAACTGAAAGAGATTAATTTGTGAGGTTAAGCTAAAAACATAAAACTTATGAAACTTGATAGAAATGTGGCTAAAGATCAGTACTGCAAGTCATTTTAATCTGAAAACTTGGGATTTAGAAAGTCTCTAAACAGTACAACCACAAAAGTCAGAGATATGCTTTAGAATCAGATATTCCATCTGAAGAGTTAAAAAATCAATCAGGTATGGGGCATGGTAGCGTATGCTTGTATTATCAGTACTTGCTTGGGAGGCTGAGACCTGAGGATCATAGGGTTGAGGCCAGCCTCAGCAACTTAGACAGACCCTATTTAAAAAAAATTAAAAATGGCTTGGAGTGTAGCCTGTAGGTAGAAAAAAGAATTAAAATGGGTGGGAGTATAGCCTGGAGGAGGTCCCTGAGTTCACTCTCCAGTACAAAAAAAAAAAAAAAAGCAATTAGGGTATGACAATTGTATGTGTTTTCACCAGAGATGCTGCCTGTGATTTGAAGGGCATCGCATGAGGAAAGCACCAGTAGCTTAGAGCATGGCAGTCACTGCCTGATGACAAGAATATGTTTTCATAGCACTTCTCATGTTTACCAGAAATAAAGACTCAAATTAGGCTTATGTAGTTCTCTGCGTAGTGAATTATTGACCAAATTCAATTGATTAATCTGATCACACAGATAAGGCATTGCACAAGACATTCTCAGTAAATTATCAATCTGTTTGAAATTTTGGAAATAAGAAAATACATATAAAATATGATATTTATTAGTCTGTGATTGATTTATAATTCACCAATATATCAGAAAATTGTATATAAAATATCCAGATAAAGGAAAAAATCTTAGATTTATCTCAAAGGTAGGTGCTCTTATCTGTTGTTTGTAAATAAAGTTACAAATAGCCAATAGATACATGAAAAAATATTCAACATCATTAGTAATCAGGGAGATGCAAATCAAAACCACTCTGAGATTTCATCTAACCCCAATCAGAATGGCAATCATTAAGAAGTCAAACAATAATAAATGTTGGCGAGGATGTGGAGAATTAGGAACTCTCGGGTCGGGCGTGGTGGCACATGCTTGTAATCCCAGTACTTTGGGAAGTGGAGACCGGAGGATCCGAGTTTGCGGCCAGCCTCAGCTCTCGCGCTCTCTCTCTCTCTCTCTCTCTCTCTCTCTCTCTCTCTCTCCTTAGTGAGG
>PVJS01052266.1:0-13671 GCA_004027185.1 Glis glis
ACTTTATTTTGAAACCGGGTCTCACGAAGTTGTGGAGGGCCTCACTAGGTAGAGAGAGAGAGAGAGAGAGAGAGAGAGAGAGAGAGAGACAAGGAGACAGAGAGAGAGAGAGAGAGAGGGAGAGCTGAGGCTGGCCTTGAACCCGGATCCTCCGGTCTCCACCTCACAAAGTACTGGGATTACAAGTGTGTGCCACCACGCCCGGCTGAGCTTGATTTTTAATAACTGTCAAATGAAGTCAATCATCAGGCACTGTACTAACCACTTTATATACAGAAACCCGATGATATAGAGATGTTAATATTTCCACTTTCACAAATAAAGGAAACATAAACTTAGAGAGGTTGCACAAATTTCCTAAAGTCACACAGCTAGTAAGTGGTTGGAGCTAGAATAAAATCCACCCAATCTATCATTGGAGCAGAGAGCTCTTCTCCTCTACAACAAATAATGTACTTCCCTGACCTGTGCTGTACATCTTCCTGTGTGTACTTTTAAACAGTTTGGGGAGATCTGAAGAGAAACCTGAAGAACCATGTTATAGCCAGCCTTTGGGTTTAGGAGAGACCTCATAAGGGTATGAATAGAGATAACCTTCACACATGCCGGACCCTGGATCAGAAACGTAACTCTAAGAATGGCCTCTGTGTATTGCTTAGATTCATTAGAAAGTATATGTGGTGTTGCAATCAGCTGAACTGGGCAGTGTGTAAAAGCTTTTGTGAAATGTGAGAGAGAGGTGTGGTGAATGTGCTGGGTCCTTTTTTTTCTTTTTTGGATGTGAAACAGCTTTGTGTCAAAGCTCCAAAGATCTACATGAGAGGCCTTGGCAAAATCAGAACTGAAAGTGTGTCCAGGAAATAAAGAAATTTAAGCAAGCCAAAGAATAAATTATCTCTAGGTTCCAACTCACACTGTGGAATATGATGTAACGATACTGCAACTCTCTCAAGAAAGTCAGAGAGAATGATAGGTGGGGAGGGGAAGGGAGCATTAGGACAGATCAGCAGGACGTCTTTCTTCCCGAACTTTCTTGACTATTAGCACAGTTTAATTTAGCCCATTGCCACCTTGCACTGTTAAAGTGTGTGAGAGTCTGAGAAGCTCAAGTAGAGTAGGAGAGAGAAGCGGGGCAGTAACAAGCTTGTGGAGACAGGGGCAGTTTGAAGTGCCAGGAAATGAGGGGCGGAGGGTTTGTGACACGCATTCAGGGCAGCAGCTTTTTGGGGCAGTTTATAGAGAAACTGAGACTTAAAGGGAACGGAGAGAGGAAGGTAGGTTTCGTAGCTTTGCACTTAATTTCACAGCTGTCCCTGGTCCCTGGATTCTATAGTCTATGGATATATTCTATATTCCCTGGATTCAGTATTCTAATATTGAATATCAGAGCCCCACATAACCTTGGAGCCCATCAAGTGAATCTAGTCTCTCAGTTTTAATTTGAAAGGAACTGACAGTGGTTGGTCAATTGATCCCCAAACAACTTTTATATTCAATTTTCATGGCAGACTGTCAAAGGCCATCTTAGAATGCACACTGAGATTATAATCTTGGATTGGCTCAGTTTGAATACATGATATTTGACTGGGTGGGATTTGTCTGCAAGCGAACACGCTCCAAGGGACCTGGTATAATCTTTAAGGTGCAGTGTTTGATGTCGTCTCCACCCAGTAATGTCTCCTTCTTCCTCCAAGCTTGACACATGTCTACCTCACTGACCTTCTTTATTGTAACTCGTGACAATTGCTAGCTTCTGTGTTTGATTAACTTTTACGATGCCTTGTCTAAAGTTTCTATAAAAATAAGGTGCTGGCTACAGATGGCAGGAGAATTGTCACCTATCTCCTCCCCGACCCCCCAGATATTAAATTCTCTCCAAATTATTATATCTGACTCTGAGTCATTTTCATGCAAGAAGACTATTTTGAAGAAGCTGCCGAAAGCTGCGACCTTCCATGGCAGGAACCACGGAATAATTTTCAGGAAGCTGCAGGAAACAGCAACTTTCCATGGCAGGAACCATGGAATAATTTTCAGGGAGCTGCTTGAAGCAGCAACCTTCTGTGGCGGGACTACGGAGCAAGCAGTCTGCTAGAGCCCACGATAGCAGGCTTTCATATCACTTTCTTTTGCAATTTGCTTTCTTGTTTTAAATTCTATCCATCAGCTGGGGGTGTAGCTCAGTGGCAGAGCACTCACCTAGCATGTATAAGGCTCTGGGTCCCCCAGCAAAACATACACACACACACACACACACACACACACACACACACACATATGTCCATAGGTGTTTGTGAGAATGGGATATTTAGGTTGGGCCTGATTTGTCAGACAACAGAGTGAAAGATTGTGATTTTAGTTACCATTTTAGCCCCAGAACTAGAACAAAATTAATCTATAAATGTTTATAGTGATACTTGAGGGGCTTTTATCATCATTTTTTACTCCCCTACAAGAATACGTGGCCTAGCAAGCAAAGCGAGGGCTCTGAAGAACGTTTTTGCACATAATTTGGATAACACTTTGCTTTCTAGGTGCCCACATATTCTGTAGGGAAGGAAAAAAAATGATGATAAAAGCCCCTCAAGTATCACTAGGCCCAGCCCCTCGCACTCAATAGTTTTTATAGTGATTCTCAAATTTTCATGTGTATATGCATCACATGTAAATCTTGCTAAAATGCAGATTCTGATTCAGTAAGTCTAGTTTGGGGCCTGAGATCTTACATTTCTCATAGACTCCTTGGTTAAACTGACACTGCTGATCTATAGACCACACTTTGACAAATAGCATGAACATTGGTCAATATGTAAGGCATGCATAGAGAATTGCAAGGAATTCGGTTTGCCATAAAAGATTGGTTAGGGTCAAATATCAAAGAACCTTGAATGCCACAATAAGGATTTTGATGATATGTGTTAAGGAATCATTGCAAACCGGGTATTATGGTGCTCACCTGTAATCCCAGTACTTGGGAGGCTAAGACAGGAGGTTGGCAGATTCAAGGCCAGCCTCAGCAATTTAGCAAGACCCTCAGCAACTTAGTGAGACCCTGCTTCAACATAAAAAAATAAAAAGGGCTGGGGGTGTAGCTTGGAGGTAGAATGCCTCTGGATTCAATCTCCAGTACAAAAAATAATAATAATAATTGCAGACTTCTGTATTGGGTAGAAAATGATATGATAGGACTTATACTTAAAGGAGATTTTATCTGTCATCATGTAGAGGACAGATGGGGTAGAAGTTTCATATTAAGTATCAAGTAGTAGAGACTCAACTCCTGGCTCTTAATGCCATGTAAGAAAAAGTTGCAGAAAGGAGAGATGAGAGGACCTGCAATGGGGAAGCTACCTGCTTTGCAGACTGGCCCCAAGAAGGGGGCCAAGGAGTTATTTGGACCATGAAGCTCTTCAATCTGCCCAAATTCCAAAAGATCCCTGCCAATCCCTTGCTTGTTTAAGAATGCAATCATAAAATATGTACTGGGTAAATTTCTCTGCTAGATCCAATTCAATGAAAATATTTTGAGTACCAAGTGCAGTACCTTTCTGTAACAGACATTTCTGTGTCTCCCAGAACACTTAATGCAGGTCTGCACTTCCCCAAATTCATTGTAATGTTAATGGTGAGTGAAGAAATTCATTCTGCTTAAATCTCCTATTTTAACTTAAGATGCAACAATGTACCCTCAAAAAAGATTATTTGAAAAGTAAGGACATGATAACACAAAATACAGGATAGTGGTTACAAATTGGGGGATGGTAGGAGAGACATAGCGTGGTATACATAGATAATGCAATTATTAGTGCTGTTCTAGTTCTTGGGTTGAGTAATAGGTTCATGGTATTTGTTACATCATCATCATCATTATTATTGCTATTATTTGGGTGCTGGGGATTGAACCCAGGGGCATCCTACCTGAGCTATACTTCCTAGCCTTCCTTCCTTCCTTCCTTCCTTCCTTCCTTCCTTCCTTCCTTCCTCCCCCCTTCCCTTCCCTTCCCTTCCCTTCCCTTCCCTTTCCTTTCCTTTGTCTACTGGGGATGGGGCTCAGGGGCATTCTACCTCTGAGCTATACTCCCAGTCCTTTCTAATTTTTTTTTAAACAGGGTTTCGCTAAGTTACTGAGGGTCTTGATAAGTTGCCGAGGTTGGCATCAAACCTGTGGGCCTCCTGTCTCTGCTTTCCAAGTACTGGGATTACAGGCATGCGTCACCACGCCCAACTTCTCAAACCTGAAATCCTCCTGTCTCAGCCTCCCAAGTACAGAATTTGTTACATTATTAAAAATAAAAAAAGAAATGAACCAGTAGGTAAGCTAAAGTTGAAGAGTGCCATGCATGTTAATTCATGCATGTTGATTCAAAATATGGTTATTATATGTGTTATACACCAGAGGTCTATTTAAAAAGGATTTATGAACACACACACACACACACACACACACACACACATTCATACACTTAAAGGTGACATTATGATGAATCCATCCTGACTAGAGGTCTGTCAGAAGCGAGAGAAGGAAATTAAAGTTACTACACCGGCTATGTTTGCGGAAGGGTTTTCCATGGACTCTCATGTCAGAATGCAGAGGATTTCACTAGTCATCCTATGTCTAGTCTGATGCTTGGTGAGATCAGGCAAGGCAGAAGGCCCAACAAAATATGCTATCATTCTACCATCAAAATTTATGTTCCATTTAGTAATTTACAGAGTGCTTTGACACACTGGATCATTTACTCAGCGTGCATCCTTGGATTCTTGAACCTGGGGCCAGAGGTCTTTTTATGAATGTCTTGGAAGAACTTAATGTGCTCTGAGTATTGTCAGACTTCACATTCACCCAATATTAAATATTTTCTAATCATTGAAATGATAAAAAGGAATGAAGAAATATATCTTGAGAGGCCAAATTCAATTTCAAAATAAAAGTGATGTATGAACACAGTTCCCTCTTCATTATCTGTCCTAGAAAATGACTGTAGTTCTGGCTGATTTTACTGAACATACAGGAATTGCTATCTTCAGAAAATTAGGACACAGTAAAGTATAGCTAAAACTACTCTGAGTATAATTTAATTCCTTTGATGTATAAAGTATTTTTAGGGACTTGGGTATTCCACACATGACATATGAATATTAGTGCCAAAAGATTTTAATAATAAAAGTAGTATAGTAGGTGCATAAAGGCAAAAATTCTAAAAATTCAAAGAGTATATAAAATATAAAGTGAAAAGTAAAAGTTGACCCTTTCTAATCCCCAATTTCTACTATTAACAGTTTAGCTTATTGTATATCCTTCTGGAAAAGTTACCTGCTATACGGTTATATATATATAATTTTTTTATTTTTCATAAGAGGATACTATTTTATACTTTGTTTTCTCACGTACTATATCTTGGTCATCATTTGATAATAGCACATAAAAATCTAATTTATTCTTCTAAATTCCTACATAGTGTTTGTATGTGGTTTATAATAGTTTACTTAATCAGTTCCCTGTTGAAGAACAGGGAACAAGACTCAAGGGAACATCTTTGTAAATACAACTTTACATACCTCTGCAAGTATATCTACAGCAGTGGAATTACAGGGGGGAAAGCATATGCATTTCAAATTTTAATAGCTATGGCCAAATTGCCCTTTTCTAAAAATGGTATATTCTCAACAGTCATCTGAGAATAAATCCCTTATAATCCTCACAATACCATACCTCATTGTTTTGTAGGCTTGCATCTTTTAAATCATGAATGAGGTTGTACATCTTTTTTTTTTTTTTTTTGCGGTACCGGGGATTGAACCCAGGGGCATTCTACCTCCGAGCTACACCCCCAGCCCTATTTTTTATCCTTTATTTTGAAACCGGGTCTCATGAAGTTGCGGAGGGCCTCATTAAGTAGCTGAGGCTGTCCGCGAACCCGGATCCTCTGGTCTCCGCCTCCCAAGTACTGGGATTACAAGCGTGCGCCACCACGCCCGGCTCAAGGTTGTACATCTTTTGTGTGTTTATTGGTCACTGCTACTTTGCCCTCTGTGTAATGCCTCCAGACTCAACACACAACATGAATACTGTATTTTTACAGCTATATTTTTGCAATTAGTCCACATTCAAGGTGACTGTTTAACAAATACTATTTAGAATCTTGAGATTACATTTCTTTTTTTCCCCTTTTTGTTTCATACAATACATTACAATAAATATCTAACACCAAAATGATGACATTTGCTCTTATTTGATTTAATGAACAGTTGCACTTCTCCCAGACTTCAATCTATTTTGAGCCTCATGCAAGTTCTGGAAATTCCTGAAGTAGAAAGCACGTGCACACACACACACACACACACACACACACACACACACAAAAGAGGGGGAAGGTTGTAATTGTTGGCTTCACTTTCTCCAACTCTGTCAAAATAATACACACTTTCCTCCCACTTTGATGAGATATTACCTAGGAATTCATTTGTAGTCATGGCTCTAATTCTATGAGTTTAGGTTTCATGCCTGAAATTTCTTTATTATGGCTACTTAGGAAGTGTCCAAGAAAAACAACCATAGTGCTGGTATTTGGTTTGACAGTTGACAGTTGTGGCTCAGGGCATCTGTGGGACATAGAGCAGAATTCTCACTAAGGAATATGATCCTCACTTGATTCTAATTTTATCTTTGTGGTACAGCTTTTAAATATGAGGACAGCTGGTGTTGGATAAATCTGTCCTCACAAGCTGTATGAGACTGAAATAAAATTAAATATTTGAGGCTAAATCCAAAAGCAAAGATGTGGAAATGACTGATTCATCTTTTGATAGTTCACTTTCTGCATCTTGGTGAAAAGGTACTATTCATTGTGAACGCCTAGCAACAGTTCAATTTGAAACCTAAGATTAGCAAAACATAGCCCTAGTCTAAGGTTTGACATTTCATAAGAGGTAAAGCATAGTTCTTGCCTTTTATCCCATCCTCCACCCTGCTGAAAAAAAAAACCGACAGGCTGTACATACCTGATTTTGTTAGCAACCTCTCTTCCTTTGTCTTTCTCCCTTGAGTAAAATGTTGTTACCAATGGAATAGTGAGGTCCACACTTCCACGTGATTTTGGATGACAACAATCCTGTGTGGCCTCTGAAAGTTTGCAAGTGTTGGGACCCCAGCCTCCTAGTAGATTCTCCCCCAAGTGACTAAATATCTTGCTAATTGTTAAGGAATAAATAAGGGTGCTGAGCTCAGAGAATAGTCAGGTTCCTGGCTCTTCTTCAGCTGTCTGGATTACTAAGGCAGAAAAGCACTAAAAATAAATCAGGGCACAAATTCTCCTGCCAGAAGTTGAGTATTGAGATAATTTGTCTGCCCAGAGGTGTTGACATCATCTATTTTCCTAATGCACTGTGCAAACAGGAGCCAGAATGAGAAACAGATTTGGCCAGGGACTAGGGTCAGTAAAAGTCCTTAGCCCTTGTCCTGATATACCTATTGTTCCTGGCCAGATTCAGTCTATTAGTCCCTCCACTTCTTCTAGGAGATAGCTAAATACATCCAGGTGAGAACCAGAAACCAAATTCAGGACTGGTCTCAGGGGATATCACTTGGTCTCTCCTAGTTTCAAATACATCTTTGTTGGATCTCTTTAGTCAGTTGGGATTCAGTGTTTCCCTCAAGGGGTCATCTTCTACCAGGGTTGGAAATGTTGGAAGACCTCTCAGGAGCTTGATTCTCCGAAAGCTGAAGATTTCAGAAATCCGAGTTACCCAACCTGCAGCAAAGGCCCTTCTTGCTGAATTTCTGCTCCTGTTGTTGCTTCAGAGGGCCTGAGCAGAAAACCTTTGCCAGACAAAATTAATCTACGGATCTCATGTGAACAAAAATGGGACTAAATCCATGCAAATCGTACCTCCTTTATATCTGTCCCTACCCTTTAGTTTATAGCAAATTGTATTCAACTCCAATAATAATTTTTCACAGTGATGAAGTGCTTGAAACTCACAAAATGCTGTGACACACTTATCTTGTGACCAGAACAAGTCTGTAAGGAAGGCAGATATTCAGAAAAGCAAAAAGGTTCAGACCTTGACAGCAGTGGGTGCTGAGAGCGCCGGAAGTGCTGGGGTCTCATAAGCTACTCAGCAGCTTCTGATTTGAGAGCTCTCTCCAAGTCAGGAGGTTTGTTTTATTTTTGTAAAGTAATATACTTAGATGTTTCTACAAAAAAATGAATTCTCATTATAGAACACTTGGAAAATATGAAAGAAAAGAAAGAACAAAAGCAACCACGGATCTAGCTCACCAAAACAAATTCCCTGGGCTTCTTTAGTTTTTTGATTGCGTTTATGGATGGCAGACAAAATCAATAGGTATTCAGTAAAATTGATTCTTATCTCCACCTCTTTCCCTGCAGTTGGCACAATACATGTAACAGACATTTCAATCCAGCCTCCTCCTTATAGAGACCTCCAGAGGTAGGCATTTATCCTAGGCCTTCAAAATTGAACTCTTGAAGGGGTATCAAAGTCCCCCTGCCAGCCCTTGTAGAAATCAGCTATTAATATTCCCCTTTCTTTTCTTTCTTTCATTCTTTTTTTTTTTTTTTTTGGAGTACTGGGGATTGAACCCAGGGACATTCTACCTCTGGGCTACACCCCAGCCCTATTTTTTATTCTTTATTTTGAAACAGGGGTCTCACTAAGTTGTGGAGGGCCTCACTAAGCAGCTGAGGCTGGCCATGAACCTGTGATCCTCCTGTCTCAGCCTCCCAGGTAGTGGGATTACAAGCATGCGCCACCACGCCCGGCTAAACGTTCCCCTTCTCTTTTTTTGCACACAACATTCTTCTTTTCCTTCTGGCTATGTCAGTGCATTTTCTCTTCATCTTTCCCTGCTATCTGTCAGGTCCAGACCTAAAGTCATCAGTAGGTTCAGCCTGGCCTCCCCGGGGCAGAGGCAAAGTCCCAGACCACCTTGAAGAGAATGAAAAGACAAACATAGACACTGCTGCTCTTTGCGGTCTCCTCCTTACTCAGTTTGGTTGGCACTGGCTTCTCAGAAGGAACAGTGACCCAACAGAGGAATGCTGGGAAGTGCATGGGCTTCCTTGGCTCCAGATGTTTGGAGCTAGGGAATACTGAGCTCCATCCTGTCTTTGATTCTCCTCCTGCATTTTGCTTAGTTCTTTTTTTTTTTTTTTTGGCGGTACCGGGGATTGAACCCAGGGGCGTTCTACCTCTGAGCTACACCCCTGGCCCTATTTTTTATACTTTATTTTGAAACTGGGTCTCACAAAGTTGCGGAGGGCCTCACTAAGTAGAGAGAGAGAGAGAGACAGAGAGACACAGAGAGACACAGAGAGACACAGAGAGACACAGAGAGAGAGCTGAGGCTGGCCGCGAACCCGGATCCTCCGGTCTCCGCCTTCCAAAGTACTGGGATTACAAGTGTGCGCCACCACGCCCGGCTGCTTAGTTCTTTATATAACAGACATTATTAGCTAAACGCTTCATTGGTGAACATGAGAGTGAATGAATGAATGTGTTTGGTCCTGAGAGTGGAAGTCAGAGGTCATTGTAGTTACTTTCTACAAATGAAAAACATGAGGATTGTATTCTCTGTCCTACTCTCAAGGCATTCAACACTTTCAATTCTCCTAATCTGTAGGATCAATATGAGAAAACCCAGCCAACCAACCAGCAGCCTTGGTTTCCAAGGTACTCACAGGCTCCACGGTGTCTGTCTGGTTTTCTGCTCCTGTTGTTCCTACAGCAAGAGCCCCTCAAGGCTGCTTCTGTTAGAGGTATATCCCTGCTGTCTGGCAGGAAGGGGCATGAAATGGGATGACAGCTGTGTGCAAGGAGGCTGAGGTATCAACGGGAGGAACAAGGAAGGGTCTCCCTATTTCACTCTATTTTCTGTAGCCTCAGCTTTCAATTGACGGCACCTCATCTTCCCAACAGAGGAGAAAAAATATGTGACCCTGACTTAGCCACTAATAACTAGACATCTACTGTGAATGGGAATGGGGAGATAAAACGTAGGGCAGACCCAGGGTCTCGTGGTGAACGAAACATCTTTAGCTGGAATGTGAAGAATTTGAGTATCGGCATTTAAAGGAAATTTAGGCTGCCCTGCCTCTCAATCCAAAAGATAGGAGATAGCTCACAGTTGTTTGGGTCAGGATTATAATTTTATTGATTTCAGGAATCTAATAGTCATCTTGGCATTGGCTTCAGTGGAGGATCTCTGCAATGTGGTAAATCTTTGTGAAAAAGTTTTTTAAAGTTTAATTTATTTCATTTTTATTTGAAAACTACATATACTGAAGGGGTGCAATGTGATGTTTCAATACATATATATAGATTGTGGAATAATCAAAGTGTGATTAGTGGATCTACCACCACAAATATGTATCACTGTTTTGTGATGAGAACAGTTAAAATTCTCTCTTTTAGCTATTTTGAAATATATAGTACATTATATTTAGCTTTTTACCTGTTGACCAATATATTTTTTTTCAGTACTGGGGATTGAACCCAGGGGCATTCTACCTCCAAGCTACACCCCCAGCCCTATTTTTTATTCGTTATTTTGAAACAGGGTCTCACTAAGTTGCAGAGGGCCTCACTAAGTGGCTGAGGCTGGCTGCGAACCTGCAATCTTCCTGTCTCAGCCTCCCAAGTACTGGGATTACAAGCATGTGCCACCACGCCCGGCTCTGTGGACCAATATTCTACCTTTCCCTGATCATCCTCTACCTCTACCCATGGCCTCTTTTTATTCCAAAGAAGCCCATTTCTTTCTTGGAAACCGAGAACTTCTGTTTTATACAGTTTGTTGGTGGGTGTGCATTTGATTGTGATGAATCGACCAATGCACTTAAAATACAATAAAAAGAATTTAGGTTCAATATACAGAGAAATTTCCTATTGTCACAAACAAGCTGAGAATTTCTGTGAGAAGTATGAGTCCCACTCTCTGTATTAATTTATAGGATTAAATAACAAGCTTTGATTGAGGACCTATTCTTGGCCCAGTACCGAGCAGCTGGAGAGTGTGACAGGAGATCAAACAAAACGGATACCGCCCTACCACCTTTCCAGTAAACTCTGTATAGAATGCGGGTCGACGAGTGCACAGTCATTCAGTCCTTTTTCAACATCTCCTATAGGCCGCCTACTTCCCTTTGTTCCATTTCATAGCTCCAGACTACTTCTCTGTCTAGTTTCAGTCAATTATTTAAAAATTAAATGATGAGCCGAGCATGGTGGTACATTCCTGTAATTCCGGGACTTGGGAAGCTGAGACAGTAGGATCTCAGGTTCAAGACCAGCCTCAGCAACTTAGTGAAACTTTCAGCACCTTAGTGAGACCCTGTTTCAAAACAAAACAACAATAACAACAACAACAACAACAAAGGCTGGGGGTGTAGCTCTGAAGTAGAATACCTCTGGGTTCAATCTCTGGTACCACAGAAAATTAAGTGATGCTTGTTGATCAGGACAGAAGCTGGGGGGATGCAATATTATCCCTTTTCCAGTAGTAGTGCAAAGAAGGCAAATTGCCCTGGAATGATTCATTAACGACACAGTCTCCCTCATCAAAGGATGGCATGTCCTATGGTAAGAGTAGTAATTCACACAATGTGGTCATGAGTGCTGACAGCTTCAGAGCTCTGTTACCTGCAGGAATGGGTGACTCAGCATGTGGCCTCTTGGAAGCATGTTCTTAGCAGGCTGTCAAGGCACAAGGAGAGCTGTAGGTCATCCAAGACAGCTCTTCCTTCAAACTTTTTCTTTTTTTTTTTTTTTGGTACTGGGGATTGAATCCAGGAGCATTCTACCTCCAAGCTACATCCTCAGTCCTTTTTTATTCTTTTATTATATTATTTTATTTTGAAACAGGGTCTGATTAAGTTGATAAGGGTCTTGCTAAATTGCTGAGACTGGCCTCAAACCTGTGATCCTCCTGCCTCAGCCTCCTAAATACTGGCATTACAGGTGTGTACCACCATGCCAGGCTAAAACATTTTTTTTGAGGTACTAAGGACTGAACCCAGAGGCATTCTACCTCTGAGCTACACCCCCAGCCCTATTTTTTAATCTTTATTTTGAAACAGGGTCTCACTAAGTTGCGGAGGGCCTCACTAAGCAGCTGAGGCTGACTGCGAACCCAGATCCTCCGGTCTCAGCCTCCCAAGTACCTAAAACATTTTTTTTAACAAGTGAGAACCTGAAATCAGAGAAGAAACAGCTATTAGCCAAGGTAGTAAGTTAATGCCAGAGATATGTCAGGAAAATTTGTGAAATTTGGTACTGGAGATTAAACCCAGGGACATTCTATCTCTGAGCTATACCCTGGGCCCTATTTTGTTTTTTATTTATTTATTTTTGGCACTGGGGATTGAACCCAGGGGCATTCTACCTCCAAGCTACACCCCCAGCCCTATTTTATTTTTTATTTTGAAAGAGGGTCTCACTAAGTTGCAAAGGGCCTCACTAAGTTGCCGAGGCTGGCCTTGAACCTGCGATCCTCCTGTCTCAGCCTCCCTAGTACTGGAATTACAAGTATGCACCACCACGCCCGGAAAAATTGTGAAATTTGGAAAAAAAAAGTTACTGGGTATTCTTCAGAATGCTAGCCATTGATTAGCGAACCTTTCCAGGTTATCTGATTCTACAGTGAGCTACATCTTTTACTGTCTTTGAACTATTTTAGACTTTATAAAGTGGTAGAAAACTGAGGATAATGCAAGTTATTCTTTTCTATAGGAATGCAAATGAAATTTGTCCTGTGGAGATACAATTGATCACCACCCCCTACACACAAGAAATTAGTTTTGAATCTATTAAATTCATTTCCGTATTCCTGGTTGCTTCCTGAACCAGTTCTTAGCATCTTACTGGTTCTGCTGATTAAATGTTAAATAAAACCTTTGATGTGTTCATTTTATCTTAGTATGGTAGACATAATTTTACCCTAAAATTATCTTTTTTATAATTTATTTATTTTTATTACATTTATTGGTGCATTGTAGTTATATGTTTTGGTAAGTGTCAGGGTATCAGAAGCATGCATGCACACATTGCTCATTTAGCCCTCCCTCAAATCCCACCCCATTCCCTCCCCTTCCCTCTTTTCCGTGCTCAGCTTAGTAATCGACTCTGATAAGTTTATTTATACACACCATGTGCATTAGTGTATTTCCCTCTTCCCCCTCCTATCTCCCTCAGTTAGGTCGCCTTCTTTGCTCAACTAAAGTTTTCTCCTTCTTTGTCTGGGGTCCTTTCTAAGTCCCATTCTCCCTAGCTTCCACATATTAGGGAGAACATACGATTTTTCACTCTTTGTGACTGACTAATCTCACTTAGCATAATGTTCTCCAGTGCCCTCCATTTCCCTACAAATGATGTAATTTTGTTCTTCTTTGTGGCTGCATAAAATTCCATTGTGTACATACCCCATAGTTTTGGGATCCATTCATCTGTCAATGGACACCTTGGCTGGTTCCAAAGTTTGGCAATTGTGAATTGTGCAGCTATAAACATAGATACACATGCATTAGTCTGGTAGTTTGGTTTCAGTCCTTTTGGGTAGATGCCTAGAAGTGGTATTGCTGGGTCATATGGTAGGTTCATTCCCATTCTTCTGAGGATCCTCCACACTGTTTTCCAAAGTGGTTGCACTAA
>PVJS01052267.1:0-13671 GCA_004027185.1 Glis glis
AGGATAAAAAATAGGGCCGGGGGTGTAGTTCAGAGGTAGAATGCCCCTGGGTTCAATCCCCGTACCGCAAAAAAAAAAAAAAGAAAGAAAGAAAGAATAAAAAATAGGGATGGGGGTGTAGCTTGGAGGTAAAATGCCCCTGGGTTCAATCCCCAGCTTTGCAAAAAAAAAAAAAAGAAAGAAATAGATCTTCAGAAAGTCTGAGAACAACTATTAAATAACATCTCCCAGCTGGGTGTGGTGGCACATGCTTGCAATCCCAGTACTTGGGAGGCTGAGACAGGAGGATGGCAGGTTCACAGCAGTCTCAGCAATTTAGCAAGGCCCTCTACAATTTAGTGAGACCCTGTTTCAAAATAAAAAGGGTGTGATGGGGCCTGGTGTGATGGTGCATGCCTGTAATCCCAGTAATTGGAAGGCTGAGACAGGAGGATCTCAGGTTCAAGGTCAGCCTCAGCAAGTAGTGAGACCATGTTTCCAAATAAAAATAAAATAGGGCTGGGGGTGTAGCTTAGAGGTAGAATGCCTCTGGGATTGAAGGGTTCAATCCCTGGTACCACAAACAAACAACAAATAAATATATATATAGGGCTGGGGGTATAGCTCAGAGGTAAAATGCCCCTGGGTTCAGCCCCTAGTAAAACACACACACACACACACACACACACACACACACACATACACAATCTCCCATATCTGTTACCATAACCATTATGCAAATTCATGTCTCCATTTCTTTGTGTATGAGTACTGTTTGGGCCTTCCTGTTGGAAATCTACTTCCAGCTTCTCATCCAGGCAGTAGAATAACATTGCTGCTGTATTTTTTTTTCCCTAAAGCCCTGGTCTAATCATATTATTCCTCTGATTAGAAGTAACCATTTTCCAGCTTCCAACTGTTCAGTGGCCCCTTTACTTACAGAATTAAGTCCCAGCTCCTTAGCAGTTCATGCAAGGCCTGTGGCTTACCTCTCTAGTGCCCTTTCATACCAATTCCTTCTTAGTAACATCTAGTGGTTCCTCATGTTTTCTAGCATAACCTTTCCTTGCCAGATTAACCCAAACCCAACCTTTAAGACATAGCTCAACTGTCATTTCCCAGAAACTTCTCCTAATTTCATCAACTGGTAGCTACTCTTCTCTGCCCTCCTAACACTGTATGCATATCTCTAATATTGCCTCTAACTGTGCTGTTTCTGGGTCTACATGGAGATGACACTTCTGGAGGGCCGAGACCTTGGTATTGTTTTCACAGTGCCTAACACTTGGTAGGTACTTTCTCTCTTCGAACTGAATGAATGAGTGGATTCTGCGCACCCCCCCTGCCCCTCATTCTCCATAAACTCAAATGATACCCCCTCCCTGATATACTCCCTGGATTGCCCCATAAATTTTTTTTTTTTTTTTGTTAAACATTTGGCTGATTTCTTAGGATTCTCCAACAACTTCATTCTCTTCTTTCTCTTTCCCCAATCCCTTTTAACATTTTTCAGGACTCTATAGCCTAGGAAAGGAATCATTACTGGAGCAACTGGCCTTGGAGTTTCGGACCTGGGTGGTATTGAGTCCTCGGCGCCTGGAGTTGGTACAGCTGCTGGGCCTGGCAGATGTGTTCACAGTAGAGGAGAAGGCTGGCCGCATCCATGCCGTGGACCATACGGAGATCTGCCATTCAGCCATGCTGCATTGGAACCAAACCCATCCTACCATTGCTATCCTTCCTACAAGCCGGAAAATCCGCCGCTCCCACCCTGATATCCACATTATCCCTTACTCTGACCATTCCTCCTACTCGGAGCTTCGTGCGTTTGTTGCAGCACTGAAGCCTTGCCAGGTGGTGCCCATTGTCAGTCGACAGCCCTGTGGAGACTACTTTCAAGACAGCCTGAGCCCCAGGCTCTCTGCACCCCTGGTCCCAGACTCTGTGCAGCAATACATGAGTTCCTCCTCTAGAAAACCGCACTTTCTCTGGCTGTTCGAAAGGAGACTAAAGAAGCCAAGAATCCAAGGTGTTGTGTTTGAATCCCCTGAGGAAGATGCTCATCAATCTCAAGCTGACAGAGACTCAAAGAAGACCGAGGAAGAAAACCTTGAGACGCAGCCCTCCCCCCATCCTTCTCGGGTCAAGAAGCAGTTGTTCCCAGACCTCTGTGGCAAAGAATGGGATGAGGCAGTCCCTTTATGTGAATCCCAGAAGACGGTGACAGTGCTGACTGCCCCCTCAGGACTGTCAGTACAGTTAAAGTCTGCAGATGAGGAGTTTCTCTCTCCAGAACCAAGGGAGGAAATTGGCTTGGGGCCCCCCTTGATACCTAGGGGAGATGGTGATGGCCCAGCAGCCACAGGAAACCAGAGTGCCTCGATGGGCCATGATTCTCCCCTGTCTCACAGCAGCAAGGCTGCCCCTCTTCTAGCTACTGAGTTCAGGAGCCTGGCACTAAAATACCTTCTGACTCCAGTGAACTTTTTCCAGGCTGGGTTCTCTTCCAGGAGGTTTGACCAGCACGTAGAAAAATACCACAGATCCTTTCTGAAGTACACATGGGAGAGTACAGATGACAACCTTATTTGATCTAGCACTGTAGTTTTGAAGATAGTGGCTGATGACTAGTGGTGAAAGTTTGTTTGGGGCCTTACTTATCTTTGCAGGATCCTGTGGGCTCACCCTGGAGCAGCACTTCCCAAAGCTTGTTCATTAAAGTCCTGGTGCCTATGAAATCCTTTTTTTTTTTTTTTTTTTTTTTTTTTGCGGTACCGGGGATTGAACCCAGGGGCGTTCTACCTCCACGCTACACCCCTGGCCCTATTTTTTATCCTTTATTTTGAAACTGGGTCTCACGAAGTTGCTGAGGGCCTCACTAAGTAGCTGAGGCTGGCTGCAAACCCGGATCCTCTGGTCTCCGACTTCCAAGTGCTGGGATTACAAGCGTGCGCCACCACGCCCGGCTGAAATCCTTAGTTTTATGGTTGATTATGTTTAAGCACTTTTTGTTATAAATGCTTCAGAGTGTCCATGAACACATTCAAGGTTCTAAGTAGTCCTAGAGTAACTTAATCTGTTTAACTTTGTTTAACCCATTATTTTTTAAACTTTTATGAACATGAAGAAAGAGATGGAGTCTAAATAAAAAAGGACCAGATTATTCTCATTGTTACTTTGTGTATCATGTGCCATTCCTGCATCCCCTTCTTCCTCTTTCCTGGTAAAAGTCCCTAGGTAGTTCTATTTTTTTAAGTTGTGAACCATGGTGCTGGAGGATAAAATGATGGCTCAAGCAGCACGTTTCAGTCCTGAATGTCACTGACTTGCTGGGACCCCATCCAAGTAACTTCCTGTCTCTGTCTCTGGGAGGGAACAGGAAATGATGGAGAGGACTTGGAACAGTAGCGAAAAATTCCACCTCTACCTTCTTGGTGAGGGGGTGCAGTTAGTGGCACTGGGGACCCATCTGGAACAGAGCCAGGTGGGGGGCTGGGAACCCCTCACCAAGGCAATACCTGGAACTCAGTGGAACTTTGAGGCTTAGGGTGTGACAGGGCTCCTGGCTGCCTGGAGTCACTGTCTATTTGGCTAAAGTAAAGTTACAAAGGGTCAAATGTGCTGCCAGATATTCCTCTGATTGTTCACATAGCTGGGATATTTTTGCTCCCCCCGCCCTCCGGGTTTGAGCAGGGAGCCAGAGCACACAGCCTGTTTGTTTTAGTATCCAGGGAAGAGACCAGGAGCCAGCTGGCTGGAAGAGGCGGGGGTGCGCAGTTCTGCCCTGTCCTTCTGCTCATAACCTGACAAAATGCCAAGCCAATAAGCAGGACAGCTGATACCATGGCCATGAGGAAATGGGCTGAGGGCACAGACATGTGGAGCTGGGCTGTGGATCAAAAGTGCTTCAGCATGGAACCTCCAGCCTTAGCAATGGAAAAGGCTGTTTCTCACCCTAGGAGAAGAAAGACGTTGCTACTTTGGGAGGGAGAAATGATGAGTTTAGAAAGCAAAACAAGGCCTTGCTCTTGGGCAGGCTGTACACAGCTCTGTTTTGTCTGACCTTCACTGCAAGCCTCCCAAGGGCCTACCAGGAGCCGTAAGAGGTGAGGCATGTGGTACAGCAGGAAACCTGGGCATTGTCTGGGCTAGAATCCAGGGTACCCCGGGCAATTGCTTAAATAGTGGAGCTTCAGTTCCTCCGCTGTAGAATAGGGACTGAGAAACCTACCTTTCATCATTGCTGTGGAGATTAGATAATTATTAAAATTCTAGCTCACAGCCAGGCATGGTGGCGCACACTTGTTTGTTTGTTTGTTTTTTTGCGGTACCGGGGATTGAACGCAGGGGCGTTCTACCTCTGCGCTACGCCCCCGGCCCTATTTTTTATGCTTTATTTTGAAACCGGGTCTCATGAAGTTGCGGAGGGCCTCACTATGGAGAGAGAGAGAGAGAGAGAGAGAGAGACAGGGAGAGAGAGAGCAAGAGCTGAGGCTGGCCGCGAACCCGCATCCTCCAGTCTCCGCCTCCCAAAGTACTGGGATTACAAGCGTGCGCCACCACACCCGGCTGGTGGCGCACACTTGTAATCCCAGTACTTGGGAGGCGGAGACAGGAGGATCACAGGTTTGCGGCCAGCCTCAGCTACTTAGTGAGGCCCTTCGCAACTTAGACCCTGTTTCAAAATGAAGAATAAAAAAATAGGGCAAGGGATGTAGCTCGGAGGCAGAATGCTCCTGAGTTCAATCCCCAGCACCAAAAAAAAAAAAAATTCTAACTCAGTGTCTGCCACATGATGGGTATTTCAAATGTTGGTTCTCAGGACTAGGGCTATATAGTTCAGTGGTCCAATGTATGCTTAGCATGAATGAGGCCCTGGGTTCAGTCCCAAGCACCATATATAGACACACATGAGGTTGGTTCTGTTAACCTCTGGTTCTTCAAGAAAAAGTATTCTGTATATAAACTTAAGAAACTTTAAGCCAGGCGTTGTGGCGCATGCTTGTAATCCCAGTACTTGGGAGGCTGAGACAGGAGAATCGCAGGTTCACAGCCAGCCTCAGCTACTTAGTGAGGCCTTCCACAACTTAGTGAGTCCCTGTTTCAAAATACAGAATAAAAAATAAGACTGGGGGTGTAGTTTGGAGGTAGGATGCCCCTAGGTTCAATCCCCAGTACCACAAAAAAAAGAAACTTTAAAAATCACAAAATATAAAGAAGAAAAAAATCAATATTAATTCCTCCATGTAGATCAGTTGTTATGTCTTTCTGTAGTCTTTCTGTGTTTGTAAATGTATTAAAATATATACGTGTGTTTTTCCAATTTGGGATAAGACTATATAAATTAAATCCTGCATTTTACTTTTTAATATCTTTTTTTTTTTTTGCGGCACCGGGGATTGAACCCAAGGGGGTTCTACCTCCGAGCTATACCCCTGGCCCTATTTTTTATATTTTTTATTTTGAAACAGGGTCTCACAAAGTTGCAGAGGGCCTCACTAAGTAGCTGAGGCTGGCCGCGAACCCGGATCCTCCGGTCTCAGCCTCCCATGTACTGGGATTACAAGCGTGCGCCACCATGCCCTTCTACTTTTTAATATCTTAAATTATTAAATATCATTCAAAAGTATCTGGGTTTTGTTTTGTTTTTTTGTGTGTGTAGTGCTAGGGATTGAGCCCAGGGGCAATCTACCTCTAAGGTAGACCCCTCAACCCTATTTTATTTTTTATTTGGAAACAGGGTCTCATTAAGTTGCTGAAGCTGGCCCTGTGTGTGTGTGTGTGTGTGTGTGTGTGTGTGTGTGTGGTACTGGGGATTGAACCCAGGGGCATTCTACCTCCAAGCTACACCCCCAGTCCTATTTTATTTTTTATTTTGAAATAGGGTCTCACTAAGTTGCGGAGAGCCTCACAAAGTTGCTGAGGCTGGCCATGAACCTCTGATCCTCCTGTCTCAGCCTCCCAAATACTGGGATTAAAAGCATGCGCCACCATGCCCAGCTTATTTTTATTTTTGAAACAGGTTCTTACTGGGTTGATGAGAGTCTCACTACTTGCTGAGGCTGTCCTCGAACCTGCAATTCTCCTGTCTCAGCCTCCAAAGTATTGGGATTACAGGTGTGCGCCACCACGCCCAGCTTGAAGCTGGCTTTGAACCTGCAATCCTCCTGTCTCGGCCTCCCAAGTACTGGTATTACAGTTGTGTGCCACCATGCCCTGTCAAAAGTATCTGTTTTTTTTTTTTTTTGCGGTACCAGGGATTGAACCCAGGGGCGTTCTACCTCTGCGCTACACCCCCAGCCCTATTTTTTATACTTTATTTTGAAACCGGGTCTCACGAAGTTGCGGAGGTCCTCACTAAATAGAGAGAGAGAGACGGGGGAGGGGGAGAGAGAGAGAGAAAGAGAGAGAGAGAGAGAGATGAGGCTGGCCATGAACCTGGATCCTCCAGTCTTAGCCTCCCAAGTACTGGGATTACAAGTGTGCGCCACCACGCCTGGCTTAAAAGTATCTGTTTTAATAGCTATATAAGCCAGGCCTATAAAGTCTGTATAAAGTCTTTGATGCAAATTGTGCTGCTGGGGACGATGGCACATGCTTGTAATCCCAGTACTTGGGAGGCTAAGACAGGAGGATTGCAGGTTCGCGGCCAGCCTCAGCTACTGAGTGAGGCCCTCCACAACTTAGCGAAACCCTGTTTCAAAATAAAGAATAAAATAGGACTGGGGGTGTAGCTCGGAGGTAAAATGCCCCTGGGTTCAATCCCCAGTACCACACACACAAAAAAAATTGTGCTCCAGAAAGGTTTCTTTACCATCTTTTCTGCAGAAGAGGATAGCATTAAAATACCCTTAAGACTCATTAAGTTCAAATGATATCACTAGGATGGTACATGTTAACATGTGAAAAATCATTTTCATGAGTTAAGTCAATAAATATTTACAACTAATAACATTTAACATAAGTAATAATAATATTTACTGCCTGACTTTGTCTAGGAGTCTCTAGCTGTCTCATATCTGTGTGTAACTCACGGGTGGTTGGGAGAGATAAGGTAGTTCTCAGTACAAGGGCCCCTATATTGCATTATCTTCTAGCAACAAGGAAGCCTGTCCACTTTGGCACGTACTGTGTCACACATGTTCTTGAAGTGGGGTTTATGTGAATTCAGATGGGGGAGCAGAAACAAAAGGCTTTGAGGAATTGTTGGTGACATGTTTGTGTTTTAATAATGAAAAAATTCAGCTGGGTACAGTGGTGCACACCTGTAATCCCAGTACTTGGGAGGCTGAGACAGGAGGATTGCAGGTTTAAGGCCAGCCTCAGCAACTTAGAAAGACCCTGTTTCAAAAATTAAATAGGGCTGGGGGTGTGGATCAGAGGTAAAATGCCCCTGGGTTCAATCCCCAGTCCTCCCCCCAAAAAAGAGAAAAAATTCCATACTATTCTACTAAGGTAAAAATACACAATGCAATAAAGATTGGTAGTTGCCTTATTTGATTTCTCAAAGTTTTCTCATATAAAAATGCTATGTCACATGTATCTTTAAGTAGCCAATTAAAATTAATTTATTTTTATTCTTAGAATCTAAGGATGACCCCAAAAATGTATGAAGATCTTGCAATTAGGCTTGAAGGTGCCTGGAAAAAGCAAGTTCCCTAGAGATCCATTAGTTACTTTTCTCATGACGAGCACAGAACTTGTACTTTTCCACAAGGAGACTGACAGTGGCTTACGTCCCTTAACAAAATAATATCTGCCTGGCAGGCTTTTGGGGACCATCTCTCCTCCTGACCCAGGTTGCCCTTTGTGGGAGGAAATAGGAGATGGGTGAGTCGGCTTGGGGTTTTTTTGTTTTTGTTTTGTTTTAATCAACAAAAGGGATTTGGACTTGGGTTCTCTGTCTCCTGGAGAGACAGTTCTCTCTATATTCTTGGAGTGCCTCTTAAGCAGGAGAAATCCTTTGTGGGGGCCCATGTGCACATTGTTTTGAGGCTACACTAGTGAGTAGCTGTCAGTCTGTTGCCTGCCTCCCACCGCCCCCCCTTCTCAGCCACCACCACCTCACACTCTTCTGTCTGCGGCTCAGGGTGTTTTCCCCTTTTTCCTCCCCAGACATCCCACCTGTGCCTGTGCAGAGTGCCGCTGCTCTCCCTTATCATTATCTGAGTCTACATCTGCCCATGAGGGATTCTGAGAGGTTAAACTTGTCTTTATTTTGACCACAATGCTTTTATTTAGCTATACTCTTCCACTTTGACTATCTCATTCCTGGGAAACTTTGTCTTTGAACATATCCTTGGACTACTAAATCACAAAATGCTCCAATGAACCACAAAATGAACCAATCTGGGGCTTGGTTCCTTTTCTGGATAAATAGCTTATTGGACAAAACTTCTGGCTCACCATTGGTTAGTCTTTCCCTTACAATATTTGCATATTTAAACACCGTTGTGTCCTGGCTATCTTACCAGTCCTGGCTCCTCCCATTAATTTCTTTTTTTTTATTTTTTTGTTTTTTTGGTGGCACTAGGGATTGAATCCAGGGTCATTCTACCTCCGAGCTACACCTCCAGCCCTATTTTATTTTTATTTGGAAACAGGGTCTCACTAGGTTGATGAGAGTCTCACTACTTGCTGAGACTGTCCTGGAACCTGCGATCCTCCTGTCTCAGCCTCCCAAGTATTGGGATTACAGGCATGCGCCACAATGCCTGGCTCTCCCATTATTTCTAACAGCTTTGGCAAGTGGAGGTCAGAGAGTTTGTCCTCAGTGCTACAATTCCATCCTCAGTGTGTTCAATGAAAAGCAAAGAAAATTGGGACAGTTCACTCACCCTGCTAATCCAGCTCTGTAGTGAATGCATAAGGAGCTCCCAGACTTCTGGTGTTTAAGGGATCAGGGATATATACGTGAAGAACACGTATCTGCCTGGGGAGGCGGGAGTGGGCTTGATCAACTCAATTTGTTCACATTTCTACCCATCTTCCTGGCTCATATGATATGCTATTTAAATTCCCTCTCTATGGTGGGATAAAAATCCTTAAATTACCTCTAAGAAGACATTTCCTCTACTCATAAAGCTTCAAGGATCTGAACTATGCAGCAGAACATTTTAGGTCCATGTGAGGCAAGGCCCAATGCATCCTTCTAGCCTTATTTCCCAGATCCTTCTATCTGCACGACAGTGTGCCATAGTGGGAAAGGCACGGGTTTTCAAGTTAGATGACTTGGGTTGAGAATAGTAATCCTATGACTTATTAGCTATATATATAATACCAAGCAAGTTATTAGCTTTTTGGCATTTAAATTTCCTCATTCACAGGAAATAATAGTGCCTATCTCATAGGATTTGGAAGAGAATGACATGGGACAAAGTGACCAAAGCATCACAAAAGCACCCTATGCATTTTTTTTTTTTTTTGGTGGTATCGGGGATTGAACCCAGGGGCATTCTACCTCCAAACTACATCCCCGGCCCTATTTTTTATTCTTTATTTTGAAACAGGGTCTCACCAAGTCACAGAGGGCCTCACTAAGTAGCTGAGGCTGGCCGCGAACCTGTGATCCTCCTGTGTCAGCCTCCCAAGTACTGGGATTACAAGCGTGCACCACTACTCCCGGCTACATTTTTTTTTAAATGTCATTGAAGGCAGGCATGGTGGCACACACTTGTAATCCCAGTACTTGGGAGGTTGACACAGGAGGATTCCAGGTTCGTGGCCAGCCTCAGCAATTTAGGCCCTCCAAAACTTAGTGAGACCCTATTTCAAAATAAAAAATAAAATAGGGCTGGGGATGTAGCTTAGAGGTAGAATGCTCCTGTGTTCGATTCCAATACCACAAATAAAATGAAATAAAACAAATGCCATTGCCTTATCCTCCCTACTGTACCTTAAGTTCTGGTTGCAGTGAGTGGCTGACATTCTCAGTGTGTGCCCGACATGATGCCACGGGCTAATCCTACCTTCCAGGCTCTGAGAAATCTGCTGAGAGATTAGCTGATGAAGGTACTTCCTGGCAGGGAGGTCTTGGAATCAAGTCCAATCAGAAGGGCCAGTACCTGAGGCATCCAAAGAAACATTTGTCCAGATGGAAATAGAGTAAGGATGAAATCATGGTAAGTCTCAAATGCTATACTGAGGAGGTTTAACAGCAAAACCCCAAGGCAAGGCCAAAATACAGCAAAAGAACCAGTGATAGGTCAGAGGCACAGAGTCTAAAGAGGTGTGCACAGCAGAGCAGCCTGGGCTGAGCATTTTAGAACATTGTACACAAATGAAGGGCCAGAGACTATGCTTAATCTGGTTCTAGATTCTTCTGCCATACCATCTCTATAAGCCATCAGTTCTGGAATTCTCCTTCTCAACTCCTACAGAAGGAAAGCAGACCACTGGAGGGAAGAACCACACAACTGGTATGTATGGTCACAGACTTCAGCCTCTGCTATCTTCAAAGCTGCTTCTCATTCGCTCCTGTCCTTGATCCACCCCCTCTCCCATGCGCCTCCGTGGTTACTCCACACATTTATGATTCAAACACTTCTTACGACATATGAAGCCTTAGAAAACACCTTTCAGGATCAAGGGGCCAAGCTGTGGTGCCCCAGGCAACTTCCCTGAACCATAGGAACAGGTCTGGTTGCCCATCCTCATTCCAGAGGTGGCAGAATGAATCCCTTTGCACTTGAAGCCCTGTTTAAACCCCAGTCACTCTCAGGAGTCCAAGTCTGTAAGGTCTCCTCGCCCTTCCCTACCCTCCTCTCACCAGGCTCTCAGGTCTGCAGCTCTGTAATCAGCAAATCCCCCTCTGTCCTCAATGTCTCTTCTGAAAGTCGGCTTTATGGCTATGGCCTTATCCCCGGAATGTGTCCATCTCATCTAAAAGCCAGCTTCACTCTCTCTCCTTGTCTAAATTGCAGACCGCCTCTCCTCTGAGCACGTTTCTGGCAGCCCCCTCAAGTAGAGGCTGTTTTTCTCTCCCCTAACCTCAGGGTAAGGAAGCAGAGTTGCTGTCCCTGTGCCCTTTGCTCCCTCCTGCCCTTGTTCCCATTCCTGCCTGTGGAATCTCTCTTCCTTTGAAGTCCCTGCCATCTGGCTATCCCACCCTCTCTTCTCATCTATCCAGACTTGAGTCACTGACTCACAGCCTTCTCCTCCTTCACTGTCATCATGGTGGATGACTTCAGTGCTCTGACTACTCAGTTTCCACAATCTCCTCATCTCTAAAGACTTTATCCCCCCGACACACACATACTTCACCACCCTGCCATTACCAGAAATTGAACTACATCTCAGAGTCCCATTGGAATCCTCTTTTGTCCCTGCTTAAGTACCTGCATAGCCAGTGTTTCATTACTCAATGTTTTACTCTCCAAGCTTCACTTTCCACCTTCACTTGACCATATCCCATGACCCATCAATATGGCATCCCTCCCTTGCTCCCTCTCACTCAGACACACTTGCCTTGAAAAACTCCAATTCTGGATAAATCATACTATCAATCTACTCTTTATCTGCACTGGAACAGCTAGATATTGTTGGAGAAGCCACTCGACCAGTGGCTGATTTCATTTCACTTTATTTATTTATTTATTTATTTATTTGTGGTACTGGGGATGGAACCCAGGGGCATTCTACCTCCGAGCTACACCCCCAGCCCTATTTTTTATTCTTTATTTTGAAACAGGGTCTCACCAAGTCACGGAGGGCCTCACTAAGTAGCTGAGGCTGGCCGCAAACCTGCGATCCTCCTGTCTCAGCCTCCCAAGTACTGGGATTACAAGCATGTGCCACCATGCCCAGCTCTGATATCATTTTATTTTTTATTTTTATTTATTTTTTTTTTTGCGGTACTGGGATTGAACCCAGGGGTGTTTTACCTCTGAGCTCCACCCCCAGCCCTATTTTTTATACTTTATTTTGAAACCGGGTCTCACAAAGTTGCGGAGGGCCTCACTAAGTAGCTGAGGCTGGCGGCAAACCCGGATCCTCTGGTCTCAGCCTCCCAAGTACTGGGATTACAAGCGTGTGCCACCACGCCCGGCTGATTTCATTTTAAATTCATGATCTCATACAGCAACATGGGTAATCCTATTATGGTTCTCTATTGGGTTCCGTTTCCTAGTCTCTCTTTCTCTTTTCTTTTTTGTTTTTTCCTGTAAATAGTGCTTTCAGTTTACTTGATGTCTTGCCCGTCTTGATTTAGGTAAGCACACTTTCATCCAGTTGCATCCATAAAGTACATAACACTTCTCTGTTATGAAAAGTTGCTATACTCTACCAAATTTTAATTTCTTTTTTTAACATGCTTTTATTTATTGGTGCATTGGAGTTTCACATCACAATGAATATCTATTTGATGTTAACATACATGCACACAGCTCTTAGTGTCCCCCCCGCCTCCCCCCACCCATATGAAGTACCAAGAGTGATCTTTCTCTTTTCTTTACCCTCCATCGACACTACCATTTGCCAGCAAATCCTGTTGACCCTACCTTGATACATATCCCAAATCTTAGGGCTTTCGCCACCTTCACCTCTACCACGCTCATTCAAACAACCCTTGTCTCTTCTCTGAGCTACTGCCTGCCCTAAGCATTTTGCCTGCTTCCAAGCTTGCCCCTCTCTACTCCCCAAATACAAAGTCCAGGCCCCACAGTAGGCATGATATCAATCATGCTACTCTGCTCAAATCCAGCTCACTCGGAGTAAAAGCCAAAGTTGTTGTGGAGGTGCTCGTGGCCTCACGAGTTCCTGTCCCATCTCCTGCTTCCCTCATCCTTCTCGTACTCTGCCCAGTCACACCCACCTCCTTGCAGTTACTTCAGTGTGCCAGGTAAGCGCGCACCTCACTTGTTCTCTCTCCCTACTGTGTTCTCCACCCAGATTCCCACCTGGCTCCCTCATCTTCATGTTTTTGAGGCTTTTGATTACCTTTATTAAAATTTCAACCACCTAGCTGGGTGTGGTGGCACATGCTTGTAATCCCAGTACTTGGGAGGCTGAGACAGGAGGATCGCAGGTTCCAGGACAGCCTCAACAAGTAGTGAGACTCTCATCAACTTAGGGAGATCCTGTATCTAAATAAAAGTAAAATAGGGCTGGAGGTATAGCTCAGAGGTAGAATGCCCCAGGCTCAATCTCCAGTAAAACACACACACACACACACACACACACACACACACACACACACAAATTAGGTGGGGGGTGTAGCTCAGAGGTAGAATGCCTCTGGGTTCAATTCCCAGCACCACAAAAAACATTGCAACCACCTTGCCTGCTACTCCTTATCCCCCTTTTTTGTGTTTTATTCCATAGAATGCTTACCACTTCTTTTTTTGGGGGTATTGGGGATTGAACCTAGGGGCTTTCCACCTCTGCACCTCTGAGGTACACCCTCAGCCCTATTTTATTTTTTATTTTGAAATGGAGTCTTGAGCTGGGGGTGTAGCTCAGTGGTAGAGCCCTTGCTTAGCATGCTCAAGGCCTTGGGTTTGATCCCCAGCACCAGGGGGAAAAAAAAAGCTCTTATTAAAAAAAAAACAAAGAAATTACAGGTATGCACCACGGCACCTGGCTCGACATTCTTTTTTTTTTTAATTTTTTTTTGCGGTACCGGGGATTGAACCCAGGGGCGTTTTACCTCCGAACTACACCCCCGGCCCTATTTTTTATACTTTTTTTTTTTTT
>PVJS01052268.1:0-13669 GCA_004027185.1 Glis glis
ATAAATTTGCATGTATCTTATTCAAATTTATGAAAGAAGGAATAGGACTATGTCTTTAAAAACCTGTAGTAACCCTAACCTACTCCCTGTTGTTGCAGTTTACAATAGAACAGCCTACTAGCACAGTTATCACAGCTCAGAGTTGATAACATTCCTATCTCTGTGGATACATTTCTATATAGTAATGACTAATATTTATTGAGCATTTACTATGAACCAGGAAATGTTCAGAGCACCTCACATGAATTAACTCAACTAACCCTCGCCACAATCTATATTAGGAAGATAGATACCATCATGATCCACATTTTATTGATGAAAAACCAGTTACATAAAGTTACATAAACTGCTCAAAGTCACACAGCTGGTAAGGGGAAGAGCCAGGATTGAAATCCAGGCAATCTGGCTCTAGGATCCTTGCCCTTAAACTACTAGGATCAAATTTAAATACTGATGCAGACTGACTGACCCAAATGGTACCAAAATATATGTGGGGTTCCATTTCATAAACACTTACAAGCAATAAGCGATTATTTTCCTATTTTTAAAAGTAACATTTGTAGACCTATACCCAGCATTTCATATAATATGCACAGCAACAAAAGCCCAGTGTTACTCAAGGGGAACTTCAAGACACTTAACCCCATCTTATCCCTGAAGAGGACATCCAGAAACACTAGACTAGCTTTAAACACAGGGCACAAACAGATTTATAAAAAAAAGACAATGCCTCTCAACTAGTAATCCTGGCCAGAGCTGGGTGTGGTGGCGTATGCCTGTAATCGCAGTACTTGGGAGGCTGAGACAGGAGGATCACAGGTTCCAGGCCAGTCTCAGCAAATTATGGAGACCCTCAGCAACTAAGCAAGATTCTGTTTCAAAATAAAGTAGAGCTGGGAGTATGGCTCAGAGGTAGAACGTCCCTGATTTCAATCCCCAGTACCACAAATAAAGAATGTCAAATACACTAGGGCACTGTCGCAATCCTTCATAGTGTCAGGGTTGAGCGGGCTCCAAGGGACCCCACAAAGATCTTTCTGCAAGATTCTTCTGAACAATGAGAGTAATATACAGGAAAAGAGTTGAAAATCACCATAGAAGTTTATCAAGATATTTTCACCAAAATGCAATAATAAATGGGAAAATAAAAGCAAACTCATTCTAATTCTCCCTTCAGCCAAAAAAAAACTTTAAAAAATCAGTTTACTTTCTTCCCTTAATTGAAGCATGTCAATTATGATTTCTCCAGAACCTGGTTTCTTCTACATATTAAATTAGTCATTGATTATTACTTTTTTACTACATGTTTTAGAGAAGACCAAAGGAAGCCAGTCACTAGAACAAATTTTATTTCAATATAGTTTGATAAAAAATGTTTGTGACTATGAACAAAAATCAGGAGTCAACTTTTAGATACCAAAACAAATAGAATTGGAGGAACTTTTAGTAAAACTATTCTAAGCCAGGCATGGTGGCATGTGCCTGAAATTCCAGTACTTGAGAGGCAGAGACAGGACGATTGCAAATTGGAGGCCAGTTTCAGCAACTTAGTGAGACCCTGCTTCAAAATAAAAATAAAAAGGGCTGGAGGTGTAGCTCAGAGGAAGAATACCCTTTGGCTTGATCCCCGGTACAAAAAAAAAAAAACTATTCTAAGACATACTGTACATGTTAATACAGATTTTTATTCAGTTTTTGGAAAATCATTTTTTCTATAAAAGAAAAAAACGAAACAAAAACAAAACTTGAAAATATCTCACTTTCCTCAAACCTCTTCTAAGCCAGGCCAATGAATACCAGAACAACCCAAATGACTGATACGTACAGAAGTAAATTTCTCTCACACATTTTTTTTTTTTTTTTGCGGAACTGGGGATTGAACCCAGGGGCATTCTACCTCTGAGCTACACCCCCAGCCCTATTTTTTTATTCTTCATTTGAAACAGGGTCTTTAACTAAGTTGCGGAGGGCCTCACTAAGTAGCTGAGGCTGGCCTTGAACCTGCGATCCTCCTGTCTCAGCCTCCCAAATACTAGGATTACAAGCGTGCGCCACCAAGCCCAGCTCTCTCACACATTTTAAGGTGTAAAGTAGTTTCAATTGAAATAGTATGTACTGCCAGGTAACACAACTGGGGGATAAGAGAGAAACTAACACCGTGAGAAAGGACCATTATTGTTTATATACAATAATTATATTTGCTACTTCCCTGTACTGGAACTTAGACGAGTAAGTTGGTTAATGAAGAAGATGAAATTATCCCTTCCAACTCAAAAAGAAAAAAGGAAAAGGAAAGAATTCTAAAATCAAGTCACAATATATCAGCTTTCATTCAATGTCACTCACGTGGCAGAGCAATGTTTTGCTCATATTTACTGAGTGATTATGTTTTTGTAAATATAGGGCAAGAGCTAGGACTGGGAGCACTATGGTCAGAATCACCTGCTATCTATCCATACAGTCAGCCCTTTAAACCCCTAGGTTCCACTTCGGTGGGTTCGACCAATCATGGAATGAAAATACTCAGAAAAAAATTGCATCTATATTGAACATATACAGACTTTTTTCTTGTCATTATTTTCTAGACAATATAGTATAACAACTATTTACATACCATTTACATTATTTTAGGTGCGATAAGTAATCTAGAAATGTTATCAAATATATTGGTAGATGTTTGTAGTTTATATGCAAATATTATGCCACTTGATGTAAGGGAATTGAGCATCTGCAGATTTTAGTATGTGTGGGAGGTTCTGGAACCAATCCCTCACAGACACCGAGGGATGACTGTATGCATGATTTTGGGCAAAGAGCTTAACCCAGTTTCCTCATCTGTAACACAGGGATAATAATAGCATCTATCTCAAAATGTTGTTGGAAGATTAGACAAGGTAAGATGGGCAGAGTATTTGGAATATTCCCTGGCACATGGTAAGCATTTAAGTATAAAAATCAACTGTCATTTACTTCCAAACTTTCCAATACTCCCATCTCAATCTATCAACCCAGAAAGTAGCAACAAGTCACAAAAGTGATAAAAGGAACTTAAGAACTATTTCTTTATAATGTTTCACTGTAACTAAGGATATGTATAAGTAAATGTGCACTAAGGTGCTGTGATTTCAGAAAAATATTTGTGGCCTAAAGCCTTGCTACTCTAAGTGAGGTCTAAATACTAGCAGGCAGGCATAGGCATTACCAGGATCCTTGTAGAAATGCAGGCCCCACAGCAGACCTAAGGAATCAGAGTCTGCTTTTAACAAGATTCCCACGTATTTAAGTTTAAGAAGTACTGCTTTAAAGAAGACTAAAAGTCTACAAAGTAATGTGAAGCTATAAAAAATACAAAAATATGAGTGAGATACGTGTAGGCTGCATAACCAAACCAAACATATTTGTTTGCTATTAAAAAGGATTAGAAACAGAATAAAAACAAAATTTATTTTAAATAGTTTCTTACCTAATGTTAAGGTATGTTAGCATCTGCAGATTTTTAATGGCTTCAGGAATGGTTTTGATGCAGTTGTGATATAAATTTAATGTTTCAAGAGGTGCAAACAACCATACATCAGAAGGAATTTCTGTAAAACGATTTCTGGAAAGATCTGAAAAATAAAAAATAGTGTTTGAGTGTTAAAATATACTTATATCTGTAGTAATTAACAAAATTGTTTGCATACTTGTTAAATCACTTAGAATCTAAGCAGCTATTTAAAATATTATAAAATATTATCCACCAATACCTTGCATGCAAAAAATTATTTAGAAATATCTTATAGAAATGTACTTCATATGCTACAAAATATCAAAATATCTAGATATATGAAATATCCAGATATTTCATAGAAATATCTTATTAACAAAATGTACTTCATTGTAATCCCAGTACTTGGGAGGCTGAGACAGAAGGATCCGGGTTGGCGGCCAGCCTCAGCTACTTAGTGAGGCCCTCCGCAACTTAGTGAGACTTTGTTTCAAAATAAAGAATAACAAATAGGGCTGGGGGTGTCGCCCGGAGGTAGAAAGCCCCTAGGTTCAATCCCTGGTACCACCAAAACATAAAAAAATTTAAAAATGTACTTCATATGCTTCAAAATATCTAAAATCCAAATATGATATTTATCTTTAAAAATATCAATGAGAGCCAAGCTTGTTGGTGCATGCCTGTAATCTCAGTACTTCGGAGGCTGAGACAGGAGGATTGCAGGTTGGAGGACAGCCTCAGCAATTTAGCAAGACTCTCAGCAGCCTAGTGAGACCCTGTTTCAAAATAAAAATAAATAAATAAAATAGGGCTGGGGGTGTAGCTCAGAGGTAGAATGCCCCTGGGTTCAATCCCCAGTACCACAGAAAAAAAATATCTATCTATCTATCTATCATTCATCCATCCATCTATCTATCATCTATCCTCTCTGATCTTTAAAAATAAGTACAAAAATACCCCTTCCAGGATCCCATATCCCCCTCCATCTTTCTTCCTCCTTCACATTCAAATTTACACAAATCCATAACAAAACTAAATTTTGTACTTACCCTGGACCTCTCAACCCACTGCAATTTGATTTCTATGCACTCACATCCATTAAGGTTACCAGGATCCTCCGTATCAGTAACTACTCCGTTCATTTGGCAATATTCTTATCCCTTGGCTTGGAAGACTTCCCTTTTGGATTTTTTCCTATTATCTCTCTGACTACTTCTTAGTTTCTTTAGCTAGATTTCTCTCTACCTGTATCATTACTGTTAGTGTTTCCAAGGTCTATAACATAAGGTACTCTTTTCTTCTTAAGATATATACCCTAGTGGGTGATTTTGTCCAATCCCAGAGCCAAATTATATTTATATACTGACAAATTACAAATTAAGGATGTCTAAATGCTTATGTTCTGATCTTCAGGACTTCCTCTTGATGTCTTTCAGGCACCACAAAATGTATAAGTGTAAAATCTGAACTGAAGATCTTTTTCTTCAGCCCTTTTTATTTTTTATTTTGAAACAAGGACCCACTAAGTTGCTGAGGCTGGCCTCAAATTGGCAATCCTCCTGACTCGGCCTTCCAAGTACTGGGATTACAGGTGTGGGCCACCACGCCTGGTTTACATCCCTATTTCTCTAATCTTTGACAATATCACCAACATCTTCCTGGTGAGTTGCTCAAGTCAGAAACCTTAATTTCTTCCTTTCCTAAATCTTCTACAAGCACATAAATATCCTCCCATTCATTTAAATTTTCATGAGGATAAAAATCATGGAATCATTATAACCATATTCCTTTATTTAAGGTTTGTTATCTAAAACTTAGAAAACAATTTAGGACAACTCATGGTGGGTTGAAAAAACACCCTCTTTTGGTTTCTCAACTTCATTACTATGGATCTTTTAGTCTGGATAATTTTTTTTGGGGGGGGGCTATCACAGGTACTGTAAGATCCACTGAATGCCAGTAACACCTTCTAGTCCTAACAGCCAGAAAATGTCCCCTAAGGCACAATAATCCCACCCCTGTTGAGAATCACTGCCTGAATAATTATCAAATTAATTAACTTATCATACTAATATACTTTGCTCATACTAGCCTGTTATGTTTATTTGGTTAGAAACATAAGAATATTGTGGACCTCTGTCAGGGAGAACATCCGATAGCCCAGTGTGCCTCATTTATCATCTCATCTGTCCTCATAAGAAGAATAACCTCCTATCAGTAACGTGCAACTTCCTTACTCTGACGGATGAGACCTACTTACTTGGCAATATAGTAAATTCCCTATTCAAAATATTAATATACATGTACAGATCTTTATTATATATCCTGGCATATATAGATAAAGAGAAAGAGGACAGAAGAAGGAAAGGGAAAGAGATTGACTGATACTCATTCCCATCTAATGTAAAATTTTATAATGGGCAAAAGAAAATGCTAACCATTATTATGTAATATGAAAATTAATTTGGATTCTTCTTCCTCCCACCATAGAATTCTGAATAACTTCATAAAATGATAAACAAAATCACTAGAAACTAAAATATTCTGGCTTACCTCCTCTGGATCCCCAAACATCATAACAATTCAATTGAGGAAGGGAAATGAAGTCACTGTTAGTTTGGAATATGTTTCTGTTTCTTTTACATTTAGGATTTTACCTCTTATTTTTGTAACTGCAAAATCCTGGGAGTTGAAAATGACTGCTCATAATTAATTTAAAATCTTAAAAACAAAATTATGCCCAGGTTGTTATTTTCTATAATATCTAGTATTAAATAGTGCTCATAAATAATACATTGGTCCCAGAGATAGATGATGGTAATTAAGACTGCAAGAATAGGGATAAGAGAAAGTAGTTAGAATACGAAATGTATTTTAGAGTTAGTATATAAGAAAGAAGGTCGGGGATGGGTTATATAGAATAAACAAGAGGTAAGAATCAAGGTTCATATGCAGAATTCTGGCCTAGGCCCTTTAATGATGTTATCCAATAAATGAGTAGGGCTGGAACCAGATTTTTGTTGTTGTTGCTACTGGTGGGGTTTTTTGTTAAGTTGTTAAGTTGCTGAGGGCCTCACTGAGTTGCTGAGGCTGGCCTCGAACCTGCAATCCTCTGGTCTCAGCCTTCCAAGGACTGGGATGAGAAGCATGTGTCACCATGCCCAGCTAACTTACATATTTTTACATGATGCTTTATGTCCTTACCTTCCAAAAAAAAGATTAGTTAAATTACAAAGTAATGTTACAAGATCCCTTAGGGAATTTAATTAAATTTGCATTCATAAATTATTTTCTGGATGAGTTCAGATATTTACTTAGTAAACACCACTTAAAGTTACAGAAATTATTGTTCTAATTGAATGGAATTAAATAAAATAAAGCATACTAAAGTCGGAATTAAAACTCAAGCTATTATAAAGCCTCTAATTAAGGAAATCTAATTCTAGGATGTTTTAGAATTTAATTCGGTATAAACATCCTTTCTAAGCATCGGGTAAACACAATAACGGTGCCAAAAGAAAAATACAACCACAAAAGTAGAGATGGGAAATAACACAAAACAATTTGTGTCTTAATTTCGTGAACTATCTCACACTAACAGAATTTTATATTACCCAAAAAGAAGTGAAGATTAACGTTATGTAGATATAATAGATAAAATTTAAACTGTGACTTAAAATTTTCATGTTGTAATGTACATTTAATGAAAGAAATTTTATCACATTAAAATTAATTATCAGGTACACTTAGGCAACTGGAATTATATGACTAATGATGAACATATACCTCAAGAAATACGTGCAAAATTGGTATTTTAAGAGAGTTCCAGCAAAAAAAAAAAGTTTCCATCTAAAGACAGGAAAACAAACTGCTTAATTTATCCTTTATTGGGAGATTCATTACACAAGAGTTTCAAAGACTACCTTCTCAGAGGACAAAAAGGACTTGGGAAAAGACAAATCTAAAGATGGTTCACCTTTCCACCCACAAAAAAAAGGAGGTTAAAACTTATTGCTGCTGGGTGTGGTGGTGCACGCCTGCAATCCTAGTACTTGGGAGGCTGAGACAGGAGGATCACAGGTTCAAGGACAGCCTCAGCAATTTAGCAAGACTCAGCGACTTAGTGAGACCCTGTTTGAAAATAAAAATAAAATAGGGCTGGGGATGTAGTTCAGGGTTACAATGACCCTGGGCTCAATCCCCAGTACCATAAAATAAAAACTTATTGCTTATCTTCCAAGAGTGGGCTGAATGGTGGTCCTCAAAATAATCATGCCCCAATTTCTGGGACCTTTGAGTGTTACCTCATAAGGCAAAGTTTTTCCAAATGTAATTAAGAATCTTTCAATGAGGATATATCCAGGATCATGCAGGTGAGCCCTAAATGGCATAACATGTGTTCTTATAAGAGAAAGACAGAGGGAAAAGAAGCACATTGAGGGACAGGCCGTGTGAAGAGAGGAAGACCTTGGAGTACCATGGGCATGGAATGCCAACAGCCGCCGGAAGCTAGAAGGGGCAAGGAATGGATTGTCCCCTAGAGCCTCCAGAGGGAGAGTGGTCTACTGAAACCCTGAATTTAGCCCCATAAAACTCATGCTGCACTGTACTCCAGAACTGTGAGGGACTAAATTTCTGTTGTTTTAAACCATTAAATTTGTGGCAATTTTTTTTCTTTTCTTTGACACACGAGATTGAACCCAGGGCCATTCTACCTCTGAGCTGCAGCCCCAGCCCTGTTGTATTTTCTATTTTGAGACAGGGTCTCACTAAGTTGCTGAGGCTGGCCTCAAATCTGCGATCCTTCTGTCCCAGCCTCCCAAATACTGGGATTACAGGTGTGCGCCACCACACCCGGCTAAGTTTGTGACAATTTGTTATGGCAGCCACCTGAAACTAATATACTCCACAATAATCATTTATCAGAATTAATAAGAGACTACCTATAAAAATTTCTTAATTGAACACCTGTGCACTTTTTCTTATACAGTAAGGTGACACCTCAGTTAATCATCTTAGGAATACGTACCTTTATAACCACTGAACTATTTTTCTTTTGTCTCATTTTTAGTCATAAATCCTATTAAGCGGTACTGGCAGTAAATCAACAGCGGACAGATTGCTGTGCACTGTTTCCTGCCTTCCTTCAAGACACTCCTTGTAAAACTGCTGGAAGCCTATTAGAGATGTTAATAGATCATCTTACATAATCAGATCTAAATTATGTTCTGTATCGCTCTTGAGCTTCAAAGATCAAGGAAGCTAGGGAAGGGAGGAGATAAGTCAGATGGAATGGAAATCTGTTTGCCGTCTCCCAAGCTGCAGTTACCAGCGCCACAGATGGGTCCATCTGCTGCCCAGTGTAATTCTTGGCCCACTAGCTAGCATTTCTGCCAAAGTATAGAAAACGACTTTCAGAAATTACACTATTATACTATACAAATTATACTAATTATAGTGTTATCTTGTTCAGTGTAAGAAAGACTGTGAAGCTTTTTTGGTGTGGGTTTTTTAACAAATTGTCAAAGTTTAATTAAGATCCAAGAATGTTCTTTAGGTGTTATTAAATAATATAGATTACCACAGTCCCTCTTGTTTTAAAAAGTCCTAGGTAAATTTGAAAGCCTGACCATTTTTACCTGTGGTAAAATTTCTAATACTGAAGTATGTTGTTGGAACATATTCTCATCATCAATAGAGACAGCACCATATAATTTTCTCCTTACCAAGAGTTCAAGAGCAGCCTCAACAACATAGTGAGACTCTGTCTCAAAAAATAATTTTTAGCCGGGCGTGGTGGTGCAGGCCTGTAATCCCAGTACTTGGGAGGCTGAGACAGGAGGATCACAGGTTTGAGGACAGTCTCAGCAAGTAGTAAGACTCTCATCAACCTAGAAAGACTCTTTTTCAAAATAAAAATAAAATAAGGTTAGCTGGGTGTGGTGGTGCACACCTCTAATCCCAGTGCTTGGGAGGCTGAGACTGGAGGATCGAAGGTTCAAGGCCAGCCTTAGCTACTTAGTGAGGCCCTCCGCAACTTAGTGAGACCCTGTTTCAAAATAAAGAATAAAAAATAGGGCTGGGGGTGTAGCTTGGAGGTAGAATGCCCCTGGGTTCAATCCCCAATACCACGGGGGTGGGGGAAGAGGGAACTCTGCCTAAAGAAACATGAAGTTTAATGAAGAAATCATTTGAAATCAGTACTCTAAATTCACATCAATAATAACTTAAGTAGGATTGAGGCAACTATCACACACACATACACACCCCACATGCTAGATCTGAATGATACACACTTTGCAATGATTGTTTCTAATCCTTATAACAACTTTGTGAGGTAGTTACTATTTCTCATTATATGCATGAAACCAAGACAGATTGAATGACATGTCCAATGTTTAAAAGGCTAGTAATTGCCGGGCATGGTGGCACACACTTGTAATCCCAGTACCTGGGAGGCTGAGACAGGAGTATCGCAGGTTTGTAGCCAGCCTCAGCTACTTAGTGAGGCCCTCTGCAACTTAGTGAGACCCTGTTTCAAAATAAAGAATAAAAACAATAGGGCTGGGGGTGTAGCTCAGAGGTAGAATGTCCCTGGGTTCCATCCCCAATACCACCAAAAAATAAATAAAAAATAAAAGACTAGTAATAACCGATACCCCTGGGTTCCAAACTCATCGAAGTGTGACATCGAAGCCCTTGTTCCATGTGTGATCTTCCTCTTCACTATTTCCACTCCTCGCTGTTATGACCTCTTATCCCGTATTTCAAATATTCTGGCATCCACTACGTTGTAATAAAATTGTAATTTTTACAAAAGTCTTCTGACTACACTAATACTGAATCATCCTTGGGGTATACCTCAAGGTTCACAGATGTCTTATGGATTAAAAAAGGAGGGACACTTATTTAGCAAAGGAGCACTGAACTGGATCTGAACTGCATTTTTATCACCCTAATTACTACCATTGCCACGATTGCTTAATTCCTCACCATTTCAGAACTACTGGCAATGAGTGAATATTCTGCAACAATCTAAAATCCCTAGAAGACATAAGCAATAGAAATGAAGGGAGATTTATCAACTTGTACATAATGAATGACGAATAATGTTCACGAAGGTATGAAACAAAATGATGGAAATTCAACTATTATATTCATTCATTCATTTCTTATGACATGGAATAGGTAGACCAGAAGTATGTTTTAGGAGAGTGCAGAAAAACGAACCAACCAAATGAACCACTTAACTTTCCTAACATGAAAATAAAAAATTAAATTTCCCTACTCCTTGATCATTGCTGTCACCTAAGTATGGGTAGTATGATCTTACAGTTGAATGTTTACTTCTCTATTTTCTATCTAAAAGAACTGTCAGGACTAGAAACAAAAGCCACAAGAAAACAGGAGGAGCCACAGCTGTCTGCTTTGAAGTTTTAGAGGCTCTGATGTGGGAGTGTAATGGGAAATGACAACCCCATGGGCTCTGGCATCTGCTTAAAACAGATGCCCTCCACAAAGACAGGTGATTTCTTGATTCAGCATTCTCTACAAGGGTGTCGTGCTGTCATTCAGACAAGATAATGACCAGTCCACAGCACGGAAACCTTGTTCCATGAGTAAGATGTTTGGGCCACAGAATTTCTAAGCTACTCCATAATGAATTAAAATATTAGCCATAATACAGTGGAGAGAAATATAAATTATAATGTAGGCCGGGCGTGGTGGCGCACGCTTGTAATCCCAGTACTTTGGGAGGCTGAGACCGGAGGATCCGGGTTCGCGGGCAGCCTCAGCTCTCTCTCTCTCTCTCTTTCTCTCTCTCTCTCTCTCTCTACTTAGTAAGGCCCTCCACAACTTCGTGAGACCTGGTTTCAAAATAAAGTATAAAAAATAGGGCCGGGGGCATAGCGCGGAGGTAGAACGCCCCTGCGTTCAATCCCCAGTACCACAAAAAAAAAATAAATTATAAAGTAGATATTGGAAAAATGAAGAAAATGCTTTAAAGCAAAAAATCATGAGAAACCATGACAAGCAGATCTCACTGACCGGCAGCAACCAAGGGTAGAAGGGTCATTTTGAGCACAAGCATTTTGCCAAACAAGGGTGCAAACAAAAACAGATGCTGCGAGGAGAAACCACAGCTGCTAACCAGAGAGCGGATTACATGCATGCAGTGAGAAAAGGACTGTGAGTCATACAACAATTAAGCCACGTGGAAGGACAAGACTTTATTAAAAAGTGGGGGAGGGAAGGCCACTCTATGCAGAATTGTCTGTAGGAAAGTCTACAACATTTTTCATTTTCACCAAGAAATAATGACTAATGAATCATTGTAGTAGTATGCCAACATCAAAGTGATGTAGTACTATACTTCAACCCTTACAATTTTTATATATTTTAAATTTGGCATTTTAAATCAATGTAGTATTATTTGTTAAATGGTTCCTCAATTAACTTTTTATTTCCAAAAGACAAGTACTGAAAACTCATCACATAATTGCTACTAAAATAAAATCCAGATGGAGGAAAAAGATAAACATGAAAATGAACGATAAAAAAAGAAAACTAGAAAACATTTTAGTGCATAGTCACCTAATATTAGACTGAGGAAAGACTTTCAAAATATCAAAGAAAGGAAGAATTCACACAGGAAAGATTTTTAGATTTACATACAAAAAAGTGGAAGAAAAATCTTGGTTTATCAAAAAAATAAATGAGAGCCAGGCATGGTAGTGCATGCCTGTAATCCCAGGACTTGGGAGGTTGAGACAGAAGGATCACAGGTTCGAGGTCAGCCTCAGCAACTTTGCGAGGCCCTCAGCAACCTAGAGAACCTGTTTTAAAATAAAAGAATAAAATAGGGCTAGGGAGGTAGCTGTGAGGTAGAACCCCTCTGAGTTCAATCCCGTGACACACACAAACACACACATACACACAAAAGATAAACGATACCAACAACTCATTGATATAACCTGGGCCATATACATGAACAAGTTAAAGAATGAAAATTATGCCAGGCATGGTGGCGCATACCTGTAATCCCAGTAGTACTTGGGAAGCTGAGACAGGAGGATCATAGGTTCGAGGACAGCCTCAGCAAGTAGTGAGACTCTCATCAACCTAGCGAGACCCTGTTTCCAAATAAGAAATAAAATTGGGCTGTGAGCATAGCCCGGAGGTAGAAGGCCCCTGGGTTCCACCTCCAGTACCAAAAAAAAGAAAATTATCAATGATCAACATCCATATGAAAATATATTCAGCCTCACTATACTCAAAACAAATGTAAAGATCAAAATACTATAATTCATCCATCAAATTTAAAGGTTTTTAAAAATACTACTCAGTGTGGCAAAGCTATTTCAAATTAGGAACTTCCATACACCACTGGTCGGAATACAAATCGGAGTAACTTTTCTGGACAGCAATTTGGCAATATGAATCAATGCCCATGAAAATGTTCCTACCCATTAATTAACCCAAGAATTCAATCTCTAGCAAATTTTGAAACCAAATAGAGATAAATTTAAAAATTATGTGTATTCCAGGATTCATTAAAAAGGTAAAAAATTACCAACAACTGAAATGTCCAACAATAGGCTAAAGTGTAAACAAACTATGGTATAACTTTACAAAGGAATAGCTTGTAACCTTTAAGAATCATATAGCAAGGCACGGTGGTACACGCCTGTAATCCCAGTACTTGGGAAGCTGAGATAGGAGGATTGCAGGTTTGAGGCCAGCCTCACCAACTTAGCAAGACCCTGTTTCAAAATAAAATATGGCTGGGGTTGTAGCTCAGAACACCCCTAGGTTCAATCCCCAGTACCATTAAAAAAAATCATATTATACATGTGATTTCTTAGTATGGAAATATGTTCATAGGGTACATAACTAGAACATTTAGAATACAAAACTATATACAAAGTATGAACCAAATGTTTCCTTTAAAAATATACATTTTGAGTTGGATGTGGTGGTGCACGTTTGTAATCCCAGTACTTGGGAGGCTGATACCGGAGGATCCGGGTTCGCGGCCAGCCTCAGCTACTTAGTGAGGCCCTCCGCAGCTTAGCGAGACCCTGTTGCAAAATAAAGAATAAGCCGGTCGTGGTGGCGCACACTTGTAATCCCAGTATTTTGGGAGGCAGAGACCAGAGGATCCGGGTTCACGGCCAGCCT
>PVJS01052269.1:0-13669 GCA_004027185.1 Glis glis
TTTCCCTGCAAATGATGTGATTTTGTTCTTCTTTGTGGCTGCGTAAAATTCCATTGTGTACATATCCCATAGTTTTGTGATCCATTCATCTGTTGATGGACACCTTGGCTGGTTCCAAAGTTTGGCAATTGTGAATTGTGCAGCTATAAACATAGATACACATGCATTAGTCTGGTAATTAGGTTTTAGTTCTTTGGGGAATTTCTTATTTCAATTTTTTATTTATAATAAAAAGTTGAATTGGTTCTAAGAATATGTTCAATGTGTAGGAAATTCTCATTTAATACTGTCTAATTTCTAAGTCTATTAAATATAACTTTTATAATGTGCATCTGATGATTTTACTGTCTTTTTTTAAAGTCTTAATCCAAAATTTGTGCTTCTGCTAACTATAATTCATGTGACTTAATTTTTACATGTTTAGAGATTTTTATTTTGAACTCATATATTATATACAATTTTATCTGTATAATTTCTTTAAAACCTGACTTCTAGTACCTTCCTAAAGATAGCATTTGTATTTGTTTCTGTGAGGACTGTTGATTTTTTTACCCCACATGGTTAGTGTGAATTCCCACATCAAAGCAATGTGTGTGGGACTGTACCTAGAATTCTCAATGAAACTTCATTTTCACATTGAGGTTTTCTTTTTTTGTTTGTTGTTTTTTCAGTTTACCTACAACTGAAGTGAAAGCAGACATTATTTTCTACTGTCTTTGTCTGTTTATAGATTTTTTTAAAAGTTTAACTCATTGAAGGTGTCCCCTTTTTGGAAAGTTACAGTTTTGTTGTACTGAGTGGTACAACAAACAATTTTGGAAAGTTATCAGTATTTTCAGTTTTGTTATACTGAGTGCTGTCTGTGAATTTCTAGTCTATAATATTATTAAAAATGTGTCTTCTGTAGAATGGGAGAAAATCTTTGCCAGTTATTCTTACAACAGAGGAAAAATACCCCTCAACATTAAAAAAAAAAAAGCCGAGGGTGGTGGCACACACTTGTAATCCTAGTACTTGGGAGGCTGAGACAGTAGGATTTCAGGTTTGAGGCCAGCTTCAGCAACTTAGGGAGACCTGTTTCAACATAAAAAAGTGCTGGGGTGTGACTCAGAGGTAGAATGCCCCTGGGTTCCATCCCCAGTATAAATAAAAAAATAAATAACCCAATCAATAAATGGGCAAACAAAATTAATAGTTCTCAAAAGAAGTATGAATGGCCAACCATTATATGGGAAAAATGCTCAACATCTTTAGCAATCAGGGAAATGCAAATCAAAACTACACTGAAATTTCATCTCACTCCAGTTAGAATGCAATTATCAAAGATACAAACAATAAATACCAGCAAGGATGTAGGGGAAAAGGAACTCTTATACACCATTAGAGAGAATGTAAATTAGTAAAGCTACCATGAAAATCAATGTCTAGTTTCCTCAAAAAGTTAAAAATAGAACTACCATATGATCCAGCTATACCACTTCTTTGTATCTATCCAAAAGACTTAAAGTGAGCCTACATTAGAAATACATGCATACCCATATTTATTAAAACATAATTCATAACAGCCAAATTATGGAATCGACTAGGTGTCTATCAGTGAATGAATGGATAAAGAAAAATTGGTATAAATACAGAATTATTTTTATTTAGCCATAAAGACTGACAAAACTATGTCATTAGCAGGAAAATGGATTAAATGAGGAGCAAGTTTTTTGCAAAATAAGTCAGATTCAGAGAAAAGTATTATGTTTTCTTTCATGTGTAAAATAAAAGGGAAAAGACAGGAGGAAAAAAGGGGATGCCATGAAAGTAGGAGGGGGACCATTAGGGTGGAGAAAGGAAATCAGGGGGAAGGAGGAGAGAAGAGGGGAGGAGGTAGTGAAATTGGTCAAATTATGCTCTTATGTATGTGTGAATATGCCAGGATGAAAACACCGTTCTGCATAATTAATATGTGCCAATAAGAATATATATGACCAAACTGGATGATTTATTTTTAACTTCTCATTTTAAGTCCAATATTAAGTCAAACATTGTGTTTTTAAGTAAGTTCCTTCCACAAGCTTGCTCATTAGTTTATTTTTTGTTTACTGTCACCTTCCCTCTTCTAAGAATTAATAGATTGAGAGCCTCAGTCACAGAAAATATGAATCATATGATCCCTTTTGGGGTTCAGATTGTCCCTTTGCATACTCCTCAACCAGCAAGGCTAGAGCATTGTGCCTGGTCATCTTTGAGTTATGTAATTACTTACTCTTCTCCAGGCCCTGAGGTAGTTAAAGGCCTGTCTGGCTTCTTCCTTTTTCCTGAGACAATAATCTATTAGTTCCATATTTGCAATTTAGCTCTGGAGTTTTTATTACATGGAAAAAACAACCTCTTAATTAGGTATTTTCATGGTGCCTAATTCACCATGGCCTCATTTGGCTCCTACATCCATCTGTGTTCTCCTCTTTTGCTACTCTCTCCTCTCCATCCTCCCCAGCCATACTGAACTTCTTGCTCTTTTTGGAACGTGTGAAGCTTGCTCCTGACTCAGCACCTTTGTGCTTCCTGTTGCCTCTGCCTGGGAAGCCTCGCTTCCTATCTGTTCAAGGTTCATTGTCTCTCTTTAGTCTATGCCTTTCTCACTATTACTTCTTCAAAGATGCATTTCTGACCCTCACACCTATTTAAGTCAGCATCCTCTCATCTCTTCATATTTTAATCTGCCTTTTAAAAATACCTTTTATTGGTGCATTGTAATTATACACCACAGTGAGATTCAATGTGACATAAACATCTATCCACACTTCACTTGGTATATTTCCCTTCTCATCCCACCTTGCTCCCCCTTCCTCTCCTCATACATGTTTTAAAATGTAGTGTTTCCATGTCTTATTCATTAACTCTCCTACTAGAATGTAAGAGCCAGGAAGGCAAAAAAACTAAAAAACAAAAAACTTGCTTTGTCTTGTTTATCACAGTTTCTACAGCTCTAAAACAAAGCCTTGTACAAAGTAGGCACTCCATAAATTGTGTTGATGGAATGAATGGTAATATAACAACCTTAAAGATTTGATAAAAATTCTCAGTTTTCATCAGAATGACATAGTAGTGAATATAGTAACTTGCTTAAGTCGCATGACTTTTCACATGGGTAGCTAGTCAAGAGAATATGTGCTTTTCATACTGATGTCTAATCTATTATGTATGTAGATAGGTAAAAATTTAATGTATAGTGTCATTATGGTGGATACACTTTTGTTATGAGCTCAGGCCCTGTGCTTAACAGTCTACAGAAAAGGTTATAGGGGTTTAGAGAATTTATGATACTTATTGGTGAAAGTGAGATGAGTCCACAGATGGACACGGGAGCACCAGCCCTTAGTCCCTACCCACAGATCCTGTTCTGGTGGGCTAAATCACTCTTCTGCCACTAACTTTGAGATGGTTTTCAAAGACAGGTTGATGAGAAAAATCTGTAATGATTGGGGCCCTGGTTAATGAGGGTTAGGGTCATTCCCTGTGGTATTAAAAAGATCTCTTGAATCCCAGGTTTTGATTATCAAAAGGTTGGGGGACGAAAGGGAGAGAAAGAGAGATGGCTCTAAGGCAGAACAGGCTTTACTGACATAAAACCTGCGAGGGGGTTCTCCAGTAAAGGATGGAGCCCGTGTCTGTTTACAGGCAGAGGGTTTATATAGGTTATTTAGGATGGAAGTTCAAATTCTGGTGGGTAGTTCATAAGGCAGGAAAGTGGGGAGTCCCTAAGGCAGGAAAGGGGTTATCTAAAGGCCACTTGCAGTTTGTGCCAAGCAATATATGAGGGAGTTCCAGTTAAGCGAGATATGGAACCTCTCTCGTAAGTGAAAAGCCTTCACACAATGGAGCTGCTTTTGCTCTGACCAGTCGTCTAGCAGATTCTAGAAAGCAGACTTCATTCAGACTTTCTATTCATCCAGAATTTCAATTCTGCAGGAAATCTAGTGCTAGGTAGTCCTATTTGTTATCAATCTGTAAAAAAAAAAAAAAATCTGGGTAATTATGCAATCATGCCAGCAGTTCCATGCCTTTTATAATTTTGAATCATAGCCTTAACCTATAGACCATTCTAATCTCAAACCAAGATAGAGCAACAACTTAGGGAGAACTGATTTTCCCCCCTCTGGCTTTACTTTCTACCAAGAAACTTCAGAGAAATCCAGCTTCTCCTTCAGCATCTCCTTCCTAGTCTTGGGAGGCCTTGGGGATGTCTCTTAAGTGCCCTCAAATAGGTCACTTCTGCTATCAGGTGGCAGATATCATTTTCTTTTCCAGATACCTGCCTTCTCTGGGCCTCACATGCCTATAAAACCTCATGAGAGCAGCTCCTGGCGCCACTGCCGGTGTGCACTGTCCAGGTGCTGCGAGTCCCAGCAGAGTCAGAGGTTCCTGTTTGCCAGGACTTTGAGGTGACGTCATTGTGCCAATGGCAGGCTGTGTCATTCAGAGATCCCGGACATGTTGGCTACTAAGGAACGAACGTCTTTTTTCTTACCCTTTTATGTTATGCTGGTAGCAAAACAAAGCAGTCTCACAATGATTGAGAGATTAGAAATCTTTTGATTCTTGTTGTTTGTCAACTATTTTTAATATGACAAAGTTCCCTTCCCTAGACACGAGACATATTTATGGAGAGGATGGGAAGGATTAGGGGCATGGAGGTGAGTAGTAAGTGAAGCTCAGCTGAGGCAGTGTTTGTAGGGGCACTCGGTATATGGCATATGTTAAATAAGAAATACTATGGTATTTTCAAAGAGGCCTGGCCCTCCGGTGACTGATGTGTTGTTTCTGGCTAATCTCAAATTCCTGTCCTTTTCTTCTGAAGATGAGATCCTTGCTGGATAGCTCTTCCGGCCCAGTAGATGAACAGGCTCCTGAAGGACCATCCTGCCAGCCCCACCGTCATACCCAGGCATATGCAGTACCAGGCTGGAGATTTGGCTATTAATTTAAGCTGGGGCCTCCTGATGTTTTATAAGTATATTTATACCTTAAAAATATATAGCACTGTATTACTGTATTGGAGTCTTTGCTTCGTCTCTCTTTTTTTTTGCGGTACCGGGGATTGAATGCAGGGGCATTCTACCTCCGCGCTACGCCCCCGTTCCTATTTTTTTTATGCTTTATTTTTGAAACTGGGTCTCACAAAGTTGTGGAGGGCCTTGCTAGGTAGAGAGAGAGAGAGAGAGAGAGAGAGAGAGAGAGAGGAGAGAGAGAGAGAGAGAGAGAGAGAGAGATCATGCGCGTGTGCAATGCGCGCTGAGGTTGGCCGAGAACCCAGATCCTCCGGTCTCCGCCTCCCAAAGTACTGGGATTACAAGCGTGCGCCACCACGCCCGGCTTCTATCTCTTTTGTTAATTTGCTCTACATTTAAAAACAAAGATGTATTATTATTCTGAATTTCTCTATTGAAGCAGATGCGACTTATTTAGCAGGACTTCACTTTTACTCCTTTACTTTAAATACAGTGTAGAATCTCTTTCTTCCATTTATGTGGATTTCTTCTCATATTTAAAAAACTCCATCCAGGTGCAGTGACGCACACCTATAATCCCAGTACTTAGGAGGCTGAGACAGGAGAATCCAGGCTAGCCTCAGCAATGTGGCAAGACCCTCAACAACACATTGAGACTCTGTTTCAAAATAAATATTAAAAAAGGACCAGAAGCCGGTGGTGCACGCTTATAATCCCAGTACTTGGGAGGTTGAGACTGGAGGATCTGGGTTCGAGGCTAGCCTTGGCTACTTCATGAGGCCCTCTGCAACTTAGTGAGACCTTGTTTCAAAATAAAGAATAAAAATAGGGCTGGAGGTTGGAGGTAGAATGCCCCTGGCTTCAATCTCCAGTGCCACAAAAAAAACACACTAGAGCCAGGTGTGGTGGGGAATGCCTATAATCCCAGTACTTGGGACCAAGGCTGAGGCAGGAGAATTCAGGTTCAAAGCTAGCCTCAAGCTATCCCTCTGACAGAGGTCTAATATCTAGGATATACAAAGAACTTAAAAGGCTCTACACTAAGAAAACAAATAATCCGATCAAGAAGTGAGCAGCTGAAATGAATAGACACTTCACGAAAGAAGAGATACAAATGGCCAATGGATACATGAAAAAATGTTCAACATCATTAGCAATCAGGAAGATGCAAATCAAAACTACTCTAAGATTTCATCTGACCCCAATAAGAATGGCAATCATTAAGAAGTCAAACAACAACAAATGTTGGCGAGGATGTGGGGAAACTGGGTCTCTTCTTCACTGTTGGTGGGATTGAAAGCTAGTTCAACCACTATGGAGATCAGTGTGGAGATTCCTCAGAAAACTGGGAATGGACCCACCATATGACCCGGCTATACCACTACTGGGTATCAAACCAAAGGGATTGAAACCAGAAAACTACAGTAATATATGCATACCCATGTTTATAGCAGCACAATTCACAGTGGCCAAATCATGGAACCAACCTAGGTGTCCATCAACAGATGAATGGATTACAAAATTGTGGGAAATACACACAATGGAATTCTACTCAGCAATAAAGAAGAACAAAATAACATCATTTGCAAGAAAGTGGAAGGATCTGGAGAACATTATGTTAAGCGAGATCAGTCAATCACAAAAAAAGAATGGACATATGTTTTCATTAATATGTGCAACCTAAGGAGTGGTAGGGTCACACAAGGGACTCTGGTTGATAATGGAGAACCCTCAGTGGGGCAAGGGAAGTGGTACAAGGGAAGGGGGAGGACAAGAAAGAAGTGAATTAATGGAGTTACTATCATAAACAATATGTACATGTGAAAATATACCAATATCATTCTTGGTACTTCATACGGGTGGGGGGATGCGGGGGGGCACTAAGAGCTGTGTGCATATATGTTAACATCAAATAGATATTCATTGCAATGTAAGACTCCAATGCACCAACAAAAGCATGTTAAAAAAAAGCTAGCCTCAGCAACTTAGCAAGGCCCTCAGCAACTTAGTGAGACTCTGTTTTAAACTAAAAAATAAAATAGGACTCAGAACGTCTCTGGCTTCAATTCCCAGTACCACAAAAAAGGAGGGGGCTGGGGTGTAGCTTGGAGGTAGAATGTCCTGGCTTCAATCCCTAGTACACACACACACACACACACACACACACACCCCTCTTTCTATTGTTTTCTTAATTTCCTATTTGTGTATTTTCTGGCTGAGTGTGGTTTCAGGTTTTGAAACCTGAATTTCTTGGTATCTGTTTTTATTCATTTATTCTTTTGTTTCATAAAGAATTTTTTGTATCTTTCCCAGTGTTGTTAAGACTTTTCTTCCCCCCTTTTTTTGGTGGTTTTGCTTCCTAGTCCTTTTCATGCATTTGAAAATTAATTGAATAAAGATTTTCCTGGAGAAATTTGGTCTGTCTTGCATTAGACATTTTAACTCCAACATTTACTTAAACTTAATGTGAAGCTTTATAAGTATTAATTAATCTACTCTGCAACCTCAAATGGAAGGAAGGAACTGTGGTGACTGTACTTCAGCTAAAGCCTGGTAAAATGATACTCAACTCGTGGCTTAAGAAATGTTGGCTGCCACTGGTGAGACTGTCATTGACCCCAGAGGAAAGAACCAAAGTCCTTAATACCTCAAAACACTTGGCTTCAACTTGCAGAAATACAAATATTTTGTTTTTTGTTCTCATTTTAATATCAGAGTTCAATAGTAAAGCTCCCTGTTTTAAATTATCACATTTGTCTTAGGAATGCCAAACAGCATCAGAACAAATATGAGACATTAGTAAGCTTTATCAAGGGAATCAGCCTTGATAAAGGCTGAATCTTAAGCCAATGGTGGTGGTGGAGAGTGTGCAGAATCTTGGCTACTTTAAAAAAAAAATTCCACCATGTATTGAGCTTCTTATATATGCCGGGAGTTGTATATATACTTGGTACATGTATATTCGAGATGTGTGAAGTGATTTAGAATTTTGTCCTAAAATAGGCATTCATTCTACCAACAATAGTAAAATATATTTATTCCTGAATCTGCTGGGTTGTGTGAGATGTTTGTTTTTAACCTTTGTTAAAGATGTCCTTAGTCTGATCTTAATGTTGGATAGGTGGGACAGTACGATCCATCGCTGATAGCACTCAGTGCTGGCTGCACGGTCGCACACACTCGTCCACCAGGAGCGTGCAGAGCAGTCCTTTCTTCTGGACAGGCCACTCACAGCAGTCTCCACCTTGCCAGACTATTTACACCAGCCATGCTCTTCTCTTATGCTCCCCAAGCAACCTGGGTCTTTTGAGGACTTCTCTCTCTCCTCCCCTCACCAGTGGCTTGCTAGATCCTCTTTCACATACCACCACACCCCTCCCCCATAGTCTCACCCTCTTTCTCCTTTAGCTAGGACTTTATAGTTTTTCCCTTCCCCTACATGAACCTAGAGAACGTTCACATACAAGGAGGACTGGAAAAAATTAAAGTAAGGTTATTGGAAAAACCCCTATTAGTCAAGTCAATGCCAAATCTCTACTGGCTAAACACTGGGCATAGTGAGGAAGATTTGTCTCTTGCAGGACACCTGAGTATTATCTTACCAGAGAGAACCTTTGTCTCTAATTTTGCTCTCTGGTTCAGTGCAGGGTCTCTGTTTTGTGGTTCAGCTCTCCAAGTTCAAGTTCCAGAAAGGTAGTGAATGTGTTTCATGTTACAATGTGGGGTAAGAAGAGAGGAAAAACCTCTTACCTTTCAGAGCTGTGGAAAATGAATTTGGACACATCAAAGAAGCCATCACAGATGGTGTTGGACAAATCACAAGTGGAAAACCATAATATTCCTTGGTAAGTTTTAGTTTGAAATCCATTGGCTTCAGATGAAGATGGGAAAACAGATCTAGATGTGTAGAAGGGAAGAGGGGTATCAAGTTTAGCTGATGAGATTTTCCCAACCTGTCTGTGAGCAAGTCCTTCCTCTGTGTGGCTAGTGTGGAGCTTGTGGCTCTTGAAAGGATTCTGCATCTGGAGCCGACTTCCAGCCAGCTGAGGAAATAATCACTCACTCTGTGCCTGCCCAGCATCCTGGACACTTTCAATGCTTTCTGCATCGTGCTCTGGGGTCAAGAACCTGGGCTTGAGCAATGGATGTGGTCAGCTGAAATATTCCTGCACTCTTCTCATCTGCTTTGACCAAACTCAGAAAGCTAAGCTCAGAATTCTGAAGAGAAAGTAATGGAAGTGACAGGTTTAAGTTCTTTGGAGGTTCCTTTTAAAACACACTTATTTACATGGAGTTTTCTGTATTGAAAAGACATACATTTCAAATATAAATGGAGACATGAATAAAATCATCACCATTTATTTGATGTTTAGGCTATTTTTATATGAACTTTAGAACCTGCCTTGGGGTAGTATCTAATTCCCATAACAATGTATTCAATTGCCATTATGTAATTTAAGAAATGCCCAAAAATTAAAAGTCAGAACCATATTCTTTAATGAGCAATAATTAAGTAATTTATTTATCTAAGGGAGTTTGCATTAGATTTTTTTAGAGTCTAGTATCATATAAATCTTTATGGTGATGATCTTTACTATACATACTTTAAATCTTCCCCCTGAAAAATAACATAAGAAAATTAAGAATGTTATGTAACATCCCCAAATTGATTAAGGTTAATGCCCTTAAATATCATGGTGGCTTGTCTGATTTGAAGCTCTGAAACTTCAACACAACCAGTGCTCATAAAGATACAAGCTTGGCGTATAGACTTAAGTCATTAAACTACAAATGACCTAAACAATGTAAAACAGTGTTTCTGGAAATGAAAGCTATAGAATAATAGTATGTAGGGATATTAATACATGTTAAACACAAAAAGTTGTTTTTTTAAAAACTGGGAAGTTCTGGTTTAAACAAGTGTAAACAGGATTCTTTATTAAAACACTGTAATATACTAAGATGCTTCATGGCTCCTGATAACATTCAGGCAATAAATATTTATCCAGTCCCTACTGTGTGCCAGGAACATCACCATGCTGTGCTCAAAGAGACATCAACAAAGTAGACATGGTTTCTGTCCTCACAGGGTTTCCAAAGTAATGGGAGAACAGAGATGAAACAAATAATGGCATAAATATTTAGAGAGTAAATTCTAGAGTACTATGAAGAAAAAACAGAAACCAAGATACCATGAAAATGAACAAGAGATATCAATTTAATTTGAGGATTAATTTAGGAAAGTCCCCCCATTAGAAGTGAGATCTAAGCTGAAGCAAGAAGTAGGAATTCGCCAGATCAAGAAGGGCATTCCAGACAGAGTGAAAAGCAGATCAATAACCGCAAGGAAGGATAGAGTCACTGTGTTGGAGGAAAGAAAAGGCCAATACGATTAGGGGATAGTAAATACGCCAAGATGAAGCAGAAATAATCAAGGGTAAATTCATTCACAATTCATAGGCTATATGAATGATGAATTTTTTCTATGTGCAAAGAGTTCTAATGAGGAGATAAGTATTTAAAAGTACCATTTTCCTGAAGAAAACATATTATTATATGAATACTTATATTTATCATACTCCAACTATATGAAAATTTATTTATTTATTTATTATTTATTTATTTATTTTTTGGGGTGCTGGGGATGGAACCCAGGGGTATTCTACTGCCGAACTCCACCCTCAGCCTTTTTTATTTTTATTTTTTCGTTTTGAAACAGTGTCTTGCTAAGTTGCTAGGGGGTCTCACTAAGTTGCTGAGGCTAGCCTTGAACCTGTGATCCTCCTGTCTCGGCCTCCCAAGTACTGGGATTACAAGTGTGTGCCACCACGCCCAACTGTGAACAATTTATTTTGATGATGAGAAATTTCCTGAGAGTGACATATTTGGAAGACACTTTGGCCAATACTTTAAGAAACCCTCCAAGGATTGTGCATCAATTAATTTCTCAGGTTGTAAATGACAGAATAAAACAGTAAAAGAGATTTTTATGAGTTCAAATATATTTATCATCAGTATCAGAAACATTTAGAAGTAGGACCACCAAGCATATATGAAGTTTTGGCTCAAATGTTGTCAGGACTCCATTTGCCTTCATTTATCAGCCCTTTTGGTTCCTGTACTGGTTCTACTCTGAGGCTCAACCATATGAACCCAGCAGCTCCAGATTTCCCACTGCGGTGGCAAGGTAACTGAATCATCTCCTCACATGCTCCCAGCTCATATGCCAGTGGGAAAGTGACGCTTCTCTTGGGACATTCCCAGAAAAATCCCATTGCGTCTCATTACCGCCCACTGAGATGCTCATCTGGGAACCAACCACTCAGGCTGAAGTCTGAGATGGGCTGATCAGTTTCAGTGTAAGTAGCTTGCAGCCCTGCCTATTTGGATCCCCAAATATAAATCTAAGGTGAATACCACAAGAAGCAACGAACCTGAGGAAGCAGAGAGCACAACTGCAGGACAGACTTTTATGAATTTTAGTGCTTCAGATTATGTGGATAGGTTTGGGGCAATCATGTTGTATCTCCTGTTGAAGTATAAAAGGGAAATGCAATAAATATATTTTTTTCAGTACTAGGGATGGAACTCAGGGGCATTCTACCTCTGAGCTACATCCCCAGCCCTATTTTTTATTCCTTACTTTGAAACAGGGTCTCACTAAGTTACAGAGGGCCTCACTAAGTAGCTGAGGCTGGCCGCGAACCTGGATCCTCCAGTCTCAGCCTCCCATGTACTGGGATTACAAGTGTGCGCCACCACTCCCAGCGCAATAAAGATTTTAAAGTAACACAACTCTGAACATTGAGCAGGACGCAAAAACAGTGCTTTATGTTGCTTCTGGTTGGTTGGTTATAGGAAGTAGAAAAATTATGGAACCATGAGATTGGATACTTCTGTTATTATACCTACTGTGAATTCACCTGCATCTATGATTACTATATGGAAATTATTCCACCAAGACTAGTGAATCACTAAATAAACGAAGTTACATGCTTCATTTAAATTATAGGCTATAATCCTTCCATTGTGTGTTTTCAGACAACAACATACCTTTCAGTAGTCAGACTCAAGCATTTTTAAAGAAACTAAATATATATGTAAACAAAATTAAAATAAAATTAAAATTTTATGAAACTTTTATAAGAACAAAAGATTTACAGATTATAAAAGATGACTTTATAGTTAGATTGTACAGTCAAAAAGTTCTCCTGTACATTTAAGATAGTAATAAATAGTAGAATTTATAAGAGGCAAGGAGTCAAACTCCGGATCATATGAAATAAAGTCTAGCAGTATGAAAGTGAAAAAAGATGCTCTTCTCTAATAAGATGATAATATGGTCTGAGTAAATAGACTTAAACGATGGAGCATGAATAAAAACTGCAGGTCAAAGAAAAGCTCTGACCCTTACAACATCAACTAGGAGCATATTTTTAGTCTTAAAGATGGCAGTTAACACTTCTGGTCATTTATACGTCGTTCCTCATTTTATGACTATTGTCTAAGAATAGTCAGGGCCAAAGCAGGGCAGGGGTTGTTAGGGAGGGCTTTGTGGGTAAAATGAGACCTTGGGGAGCTTTTTAAAGGGGGGTGCAGGAAGTGCAAGGCAGAGAATACTATCAGGAAGTCAAATACAGAGGAAGACAGCTTGGCAAACAGAATCTTAATGTTTATGTCTCAAAAATTGGTCCTATCTTTCTCAAATCCCAAAAAGAATAGGGCAGTGTGTTTTTTAAGGTGTTTCTTAAATTTGGACAACCAAGTTCAGTTTACATTCTCTGATTTCATTGTGTCCCTTCAAATTCCTCTCTCATTCGAGAGAAAGAACAGAACTAGAATTGCCTGTAGAAGTGAAGAGACAAGGAAGCATACTTATATTTCTTCTCTCCTTTTCTTCTTTTTCTTTTCTTGTCTTTTTCTTTTTCTCCCTTTGGTACAGGGGATTGAACTCAGGGGCTTTCTACCTTCATGCTACATCCTCAGCTCTTTTATTTTTTATTTTGAAAGTTGCTGAATCTGTGATCTTCCTTTCTCAGCTTCCTAAAGTATTGGGATTACAGGCCCTTGCCACTTCACTTGGCTTCTTTTTCTTCTTCTTTTCTTTTTCTTTTTTGTTTTTTCTTTTAAACTAGGTACAAATGTTTAGAAGCAGGTGAGTTTCGTCATAAATATTGTATAAACATACTTTTAAAATTAGCCATCATGGAGTATTAAAATACTTAATATGTAATTTTTATCTATTAGTTGTTCAGTGACATTTTGAAGAAATTGAGGTACTCTTGTAAAAATCCAAATTTATGTTTACTATTAAGTACCTGTCTCTTTAGCTTTGTAAGAAAAGAGATTACTAAACAATTAATTATCACATGGCTCTGTTATGTAAAGGGAGCATCTATGGAGATCCTATTAGAATTAATTAAACTATTATAATTGTAGAATTAATAAAATTATTATTTTGTTAGTAATTATAATTTTGTAATTATATCCTGAAACATAAATAATCCCATGCATAATATTAGTATTCTGATGATAAAATGAGGTACTTCAAGAATTGGTCAAGATATATTAATATAAGCCATATATGTATGAATAATCTATTTTAAATGATCCATGGAAAATTAAATATTATTCCATGTCTATTTTTGTTCCAAATGACAGATTATTAT
>PVJS01052270.1:0-13669 GCA_004027185.1 Glis glis
CTCTCTACCTAGTGAGGCCCTCCACAACTTCGTGAGACCCGGTTTCAAAATAAAGTATAAAAAATAGGGCCGGGGGTGTAGCACAGAGGTAGAACGCCCCTGGGTTCAATCCCCGGTACTGCAAAAAAAATAAATAAAATAAAATAATAAAATAAAATAATAAAATAAACTTTACTTAACTATTTTTTTGCCTAATCAAATTTTACTATATTTTCCTCAAAATTTTTCTCTTCGTATTTCAAAAGCCCTATCACTGGCTGTTCCTCTATAATAGTTTTCCTTGATTTTACTGGCTTTCATTTTATATTCCATTTTTAAGTATTCATTTTATATTCATTTACATATTTCATTTCATATTCAATTTATTTATATTTCCATTTATGTTATATTAAGAGCCTATTGATATTTGAGTTTTTTAGAGGTTTACACTTCATCAAGAACTTTCAGATTAACTTGATACCAACTACTCAATATATAGAAGGGAATGTATTTTTATTTTAATTTAGATAAAACAGTATATGATATGATCATCAATATGAATTTTATCAGTAAAATGTTAACAAGGATGTTTTAAAAATTGAATTTGGAATTAAGCTAAATTAACATGGAAATGTCTTATTTTGTATTAATACAGAATAAGAAAGACATCTATTGATGAAAAATCTAAATTGCACAAATCATATTTCTTTTCATTCAATGATAAAAGGACAAGAGCTCCAGGCTTCTCAGGTTTATAATATTATCACCTTATATATAAACTCACCATATTTGGGAAAATTTGATTTTGTGTGTTATTGTGCCCAACATTGTTCCTTTTTGTACCTATAGCTCTGTCACTTCAAAAATATTTACACTGAATAATAAATTATATGATTGTTCCAATTATGAGTCGTTGGACCAAAGTGTAACCAGATATAACATGAGAAGATTTGACAACATGAGTTTATGATAACTTCCAGCCCTAAGACTCACTAAAACAAATATCAATGTTAATTCACATCCTTTTACCCAATATCCACGCTACTTCTCTCGTAGGAGCTGGGTGCTATTGAAGACAATATAAGAAATTAAGCTAAATAGGTACAAGTGTCACCAATTCACATTTAGGTTGGGTGGTAGAAAAATAATTTTCAAAGTAATGCCAAATGTATGTAGAGGGCCTATCCTCCAAAAATGAGAAGTCAATATAGCATATGCCAGCATCCAAAGAAGGGCTATGCAATCCTAGCAGTGCCTTCTGGCAACTGCAAGCCAATCATAGGTGAAGGCCACAAAAAAATGGACAAATAAAGGGAAACCACAGCCTCTGGTGCAGGAAGAGGCCTTTGCTTTCTTGACAGGATAATGACACAGCATAGGCTAATCTCCCCAGGGAATCATAACCAGATGTGTTTCAGAGTGTTGAACCTAAACCCCTTCTGAGCTATGATTGATATGTTTACTCAAAATGTCAGAGAAGATAATGATGAAGATAAAAACCCAACTCTTCCTAGTTTAGCCAATCACAGTTCTCATTTTGGGGCATCTGCAGCTCTCCACCAGGAGATCTGAAGAAACTTAAGATAAAGAAATACCTTCAAAAGTAGTCCCTTCTCTCCAAGCTCTACAATGGGGTACGAAATTGATTTTTATCTGATTCTCTTCACTTGGTCAAAAGTACCCAGCAGGTTTGTCCATGTGGGGCTCCTCTTGCTTCTTCTAGTAACTGGACCCCTCCTCTTCCTGCCCCTCCAATCAACTATTTCCTCCAATGCGAATAAAACATGATGACCATGTGAAAGTTCCACCTTCTCCAAGGAACCACTCTCCATTATTTGAATAGGAGAATATTTGTAAACCCAATGTTATAAAGCAAGGAATGCTTAAATTATGCTAGCTCCAAACAGCGGGGAAAATTATTGTCATGATGATGGTGGCCATACAAGTGTGATCACTTGACAAATCTCTGTTATGCACTTGTTTTCTTGTGACTTGCCTCACTTTCAGGAAAAATTAAATTGTGAGATTCTGGTTGTGCATTTTAGATTTCTAGGCTATTTTATTTAACCAAACTTATACTGAACTAAGTAATCAGTGTTATAAATGGAGAGAAGAGTTCCCCAAGCTGTGAGTGATCTATCATGCTGTGAACTAATGTCATTATTTTCTCTAGCCCTGTCACTAGCATCATTCTTGTCCAGGAACACAGTCTGTATGTTGAATGAGTTGGACTGAGGCAGCACTGAGCAAACTCAAAAAGTTTGTGTTTTTAAACAATTACAGCACCTGGAACATGCCTGGAAGAAGGAATAACAACGAATTATTTTTTTCTGAATGAATTCTGCTATACAGGTTTCTTCATAAGGGATTAAAATAATATTTCAGTTATTGGGGTTCAGGAATAACCTAGGAATGTCAAAGGGGTGAAAAGCTTTTTCAAAGAAATAATAACAGAAAATTTCTCAAACCTAGAGAAGTATACAACTACAGGAAAGTCAAAGGTCATGAGTGAGACTTAATTCAACCAAGCCTACTATAAGACATCTTATAATCAAGCTCTCAAAGGCAGAAAATAAAGAGAAGATTCTTAAGGCATCAAGAGAAAAGAAAAAAATAATTCATAGGACTGTTTCAATTTTTCTGACAGCACACTTCTCAGCAGAAATCTTATAAACCAGGATAGAGTGGCATGAGATTTTCACAGTACTGAAGAGTACATAATGACTATAATAATATCTTACCTATCAATAATTACCTTGAATATAAATTGATTAAATTTTCTAACTAAATAACACAGAATAACTTAATGGATTTTAAACACACAAACAACTATATGCTGATTATAAGATACTCATTTCACCTCTAAGGATACACATGGACTAAAAGTGAAGAGGTAGAATAAGATATTTCATACAAATGAAAACAGGAGTAGCCATATTTGTATCAGATAAAATAAACTTAAAATAAAAAACAGTAAAAAGACACAAGAAAAATCATTATATTATGATAAAGGAGTTAATTCAGCAAGAGAAAATAACAGTTCTAATATGCACCCTATATCAGAGCACCCAAATATGTATAGCAAATATTAATAGACCTAAAGGGAGAGATAAACTCCAATACATAATAGTTGGGGCTTTAACACCACACTTTCAGCAATGGACAGATCATCCAGGCAGAAAGTCAACAAAGAAACAGCAGAATTAAATTGTACCCTAGACCAAATGGACCTAACAGACATCTATAGAACATTCCATCCAGCAACTGCCAAATACTCATTTTTCTCATCAATACCTGGAGCATTCTCCAGGGTATATCATATTATAGTCCCAAAATAAGTCTTGATAAATTTTAAAAAAATTGAAATCATATTAAGTATCTTTTCTGACCAAATGTAATGATACTAGAAATCAATAGCAAGAAAAACTTTGGAAACTATATAAACACATGGAAATTAAACAACTTACTTTTGCACAATCAATGGATCAAGGAAGAAATCAAAAAGGAAATTTAAAAATTTCTGGGTATCCATTGGTGGGAGGGAATAGGGTGGGATTGGAGGGAGGGCTAAATGTGCAATGTGTGCATGTATGATGTTCATACCCTGACATATATCAAAATGTATAATTATAATTTACAATGCACCAATAAATGAACATAAAAAGTTAAAAAAAATTTCTGGGAACAAATGAAAATGGAGACATACCATACAAAAACCTATGGGACATAGCAAAAGCTGTACTCAAAGGGAAGTTCATAGCAATCATTCCTCACATTTAAAAAGTAGAAATATATTAATCCTCTGTCAAAAGAGTAGCTGGCACCAAGCGTGGTGGCGCACACTTGTAATCCCAGTACTTGGGAGGCTGAGACCAGAGGATCCGGGTTCACAGCCAGCCTCAGCTACTTAGGCCCTCCACAACTTAGTGAGACCCTGTTTCAAAATAAAGAATAAAAAATAGGGCTGGGGGTGTAGCTCAGAGGTATAATGGGTTCAATCCCCGGTACTGCAAAAAAAAAAAAAAAAGAGTAGCTGGCAAAGATCTTCTCCCATTCCGTAGGCTATTTCTTCACTTTGTTGTTTCCTTTGCTGTACCGAAGCTTTTTAATTTGATGCAATATCACTTTTCTTTTCTTTCTTTTTTTTTTTTGCGGTACCAGGGATTGAACCCAGGGGCGTTCCACCTCCACGCTACACCCCCAGCCCTATTTTGAAACTGGGTCTCACGAAGTTGCGGAGGGCCTCACTAAGTAGAGAGAGAGAGAGAGAGAGAGAGAGAGAGAGACAGGGAAAGAAAGAGAGAAAGAGAGAGCTGAGGCTGGCCGCGAACCCGGATCCTCCAGTCTCCGCCTCCCAAAGTACTGGGATTACAAGCGTGTGCCACCACGCCCAGTGCGCAACATCACTTTTCAGTTCTTGCTATTATTCCCTGAGCTATTGCAGTCCTATTCAGGAAGTCATTGCCTGTGCCTATACCATGAAGTGTCCCCCCTAGGTTGTCTTCTAGCAGTTTCAAAGTTTTAGGTATTATACTTGGGTATTTGATCCATTTTGAATTGATTTTTGTATAGGGTGAGAAACAGCAATGAAGTTTTAATTTTCTATATGTAGATATCTAGTTTTCCCAGCACCATTAAAGAGGCTGCCTTTTCTCCAACATGTTTTTGGCAGCTTTGCCAAGAACCAGATGGCTGTAGCCAAATGGGTTTATTTTGGTGTCCTCTATTCCATTCCATCGATTTATGTGTCTGTTTTTATGCCAGTACCATGCTGTTTTTATTACTATGGCTCTATAGTATATTTTGAAATCCAGTACTGTTATGTCTCCAGCATTGCTCTTTTTACTTAAGATTGCTTTGGTGATTCTGATTCTTTTGTGCTTCCATATGAATACCTAGAATATATGAAGAACTCAAAAAACTTAACACCAAAAAGCCCCCACATAACCCAATCAATAAATGGACAAATGAACTGAACATATGCTTCTCGAAAGAAGGAGTACAAATGACCAATAATTATACCCCCCTAAAAAAAGTTCAACATCTTTAGCCATCAGGGAAATGCAAATCAATACTACATTGAGATTCCATCTCACCCTGTCAGAATGACTACAAAAAAAAAAAATAAATAAATAAACATTGGTGAAAATGTGGGGAAAAGGGAACCCTTATACACTTTTGGTGGGAATATAAATTTGTACTGTCACTATGGAAAACAATATGGAGGTTCCTCACAAAACTAAAAATTGAGCTACCATATAATCCATTATACCACTGCTCAGTATATACTGGAAAGAATAGAAGTCACCATACCATAGGGATATCTGCATATCCATGATTATTATAGCACAAATCGTAATAGCCAAATTATGAAATCAGCCTAGGTGCCCATCAATAGATGAGTGAAAAAAGAAAATGTGGTATATATACACAACAGGAGTTTCATTTAGCCATAAAGAAGAAAAAAAATATTTCATTTACAGAAAAGTGGAAGGAACTGGAGATCATCATGTTAGGCAGAATAAGCTAGATTCAGAAAGACAAGTATCACATGTCTGATACTTGAAATACAGCAAAATATAGAAATATAGGGAAAAAAGATACCATGAAAGTAGAACGGAGACTATTGGAAGAGAGAGGGATCAGGAGGAGGGATTGGGAGGTCAAGAAGGACGATGGGGGTAGAAATGATCAAAATATGTTATATGCATGTACAAATATACCAGAATAAAATCCATTATTCTGTATAATTAATATGCACTAATACAAAGTAGGAAGTTCCCAGATAAACATCCTATCACTGCATGTCAAGAATCTAGAAGGCCAAGAACAAACCAAACCCAAAATTAGTAGAAGGAAAAACAATAAAGATAAGAGAAGAAATAAATAAAATTCAGAGTAAAAAATACAAAAGATCAACAAAGAAAGAGCTGGCTCTTTGAGAAGATTAAAAAAAATAGGTAAGCCCATAGCTAGAGTAAGAAAAAGAGATTAAAGACTCAAATAAAATCAGAGATGAAAAGGAAAACATGACAACAGAAACCATGGAAATGCAAAAGACCATTAGAGATTACTGTGAGCAACTATATGCCAACAAACTTGATAACCTTAGAATAAATGGAAAAATTCCTAGATACATATACCTTACCAAAACCGAGTCATGAAGAAATAGAAAACCTGAACAGACCAATAACAAGTAAAGATATTAAATCAATGATAAAATATCTCCCATCAAAGAAAAGCCTAGAACCAGGTGGCTTCACAGCTGAATTCTACCTAAAATTTAAGGATAACTAACACCAATTCCCTTAAGTTAGTTCAAAAGGTACAAAAGGAAGGAATTCTTCTAAACACATTCTACAAGGCCAGTCTTACCCTGATACCCAAAGTAGATAATCTCACACACACACACACACACACACACACACACACACACACACACACGAAAAAGAAAATGAGAAAATGACTGATCAATATCTTTGATGAACAAAAATCCTCAACCAGATTCTAGCAAACCAAATCTAACAGCACTTCAAAAAAAAAATATTCCTCATGACTAAGTGGTATTCATCCCAGAGGTGCAAGAATGGTTTAATAAATGCAAATCCATAACCAAGACACACACATCAACAGAATGAAAGAAAAAAATATGGTCATCTCAATAGATGCAGAAAAAGCATTTGATAAATTCAACATCCTTTCATGATAAAAATATTGCACAAATTAGGTACAGAAGGAATGTAACTCAATATAGTAATGCCCATTTATAATAAGCCAACAACTAACATTATACTGAATGGAGAAAAGATGAAAGCTTCTTCTTTAAGATTTGGAAGAAAGCCGGGCATGGTGGTGCATGCCTATAATCCCAGTACTTGGGAGGCTGAGACAGAAGGATCACAGGTTCAAGGACAGCCTCAGCAACCTAGTGAGACTCTCAGCAACCTAGCAAGACCCTTTTTCCAAACAAACACTTAAAAATGGACTGGGGGTGTATCTCAGAGTTAGAATATGCCTGGGTTTAATCCTTAGCATAGGAGGATGAGGAGGAGGATGAGGAGGAGGATGATGATGAGGAGGAGGAGGAAGAGGAGGAGGAGAAGGAAGCGGAGGAGGCAGAGGAGGAGGATGATGATGAGGAGGAGGAGGAAGAGGAGGAGGAGAAGGAAGTGGAGGAGGCAGAGGAGGAGGAGACGGAGGAGGAGGAGGAGGAGGAGGAGGAGGAAAAAATACCCACTTTCACCACTTTTATTCAATATAGTTCTGGAAGTCCTAGCTAGAGCAATCAGGCAAGAGAAAGAAATAAAGGATATCCAAACTGGAAAAAAGTCAAATTGTCAATGACATCATCTTATGTATTGAAAACACCAAAAAATTATTATTAGAGTAGTAAATGAATTAAGCAAAGTTGTAGGATACAAAACCAACGTATAAAAATCAGTAGTGTTGCTTTATACCAAAAGTGGATTATCTGAAATAGAAATCAAAATATCTAAGAATAAGTTTAACTGAAGAGTTCGAAGTTCTCTATAATGAAAACTATAAAACTTTAATGAAAGGAATTGAAGAAGACAACAAAATAGAGGCATCCCGTTTTCATGAATTGGAAGAATTAATAGTATTAAGATTTCCATACTACCAAAAGTGATTTACAGAGTAATTTCAATTTCTGTCAAAATACCAATGACATTCTTCACAAAACTAGAAAAAAAACAATTCTAACATTTATATGGAACCACAAAACCCCCCAAATAGCCAAAGCAATCTTGAGCAAAAAGAACAAAGCAGGGGATATTATACTACCTGACTTCAAAGAGTACTACAAATCTGTAATAATCAAAACAACATGGTATTGGCACAAATAAAGATACTTAAACCAATGGAACACAATAGAGAGCTTGGAAGCAAACCCATGCATCTACAGCCAACTGATTTTTTACAAAGGTGCTAAGAACAAACATTGGAGCAACTATACATCTGGCAAGGAGTTGATATTCAGAACATATAAGAAACTCCAAAAACAATAGAAGAAAACGAATAACCCAGTTAAAAAGAGGAATGGATAAGAAAAATGTGATACACACACACACACACACACACACACACACATGCACACACATACAAAATGGAATTTTACTCTGCCACAAAGAAGAACAAGATTGTGTCATTTTCAGGAAAATGGATAGGAAATATTATGCTAAGACCAGTCAATCTCAGAAAGTCAAGAGTTGAATCTCTCATATGTGGAAGCTAAAGAAAATATAGGAAACAAAAGGGACTTTGTATAACTGAGGAGAGTGATAAGTAGAATAGTGGAAGGGGATGTGGGAGGGAAGAGGGGAAAGGGAAGAAGAAACAATTCACACTATGCTGTGCCCATGCATAAAGCTATCACCACCAACCTCACTATTATGTATGGGGAGGGATGGGTAGTGCAGTGGGACCTAAAGGGAAACACACCAAGACCTGTGTGCACGTTTGTTTGCATGACTTTGAACCTCACTATAATGTATAACTATAATGCGCTAATAGGAGTATTTTTAAGTAGGCAATAGATGTTTCCTAGAAGGCACATGCAAATGGCCAACAGGTGCATGAAAGAAAAGTTCAGCAGCACTAATCATAAGAGAAATGAAAATCAAACCACAATGAGATATTGCCTCACCCTAGGAAGAATGGCTCTTATCAAAAAAACTAAAGAAAACAAGTACTGATGAGGATATGCAGAAAAGGGGACACTTACACACTGTTGATGGGAAAGTAAATTTATACAGCCATTACGGGAAACAATATGAAGGTTCCCACCAAAATTAAAAATAGATCTACCATATGACACAACAATCCCACTACTGGGTATACATCCAATGGAAAGGAAATCAGTGTGTCAAAGAGACATCACACCCCCATGTTCTTTGCAGCACTATTCACAATAGCAAGACATAGACACAACCTAAGTGTCCATCAACTGATGAATTGAGAAAGAAAATGTGGTTCATATCCACAATGGAATACTATTGAGCCATAAGAAGAATGAAATCCTGTCATTTGTGGTAACATGGATAGGACTTGAGATTATTATGCTAAGTGAAATAAGCCAGAAACAGAAAGACAAATATTGCATGGAATACAAAAAAAGTTAATTTCATAGAAGCTGAGAATAGAATGTGGTTTCCAGAGGCCAGGAAGAGTAGGGTTGGGAGGAGGTGGGGATCAATGGGTATTAGTTAGAATTAGACAAGAGCAATTTCTAGTGTGCTTCTTGCTTCTATCATAGTAGGGTGACTATGGAAACAATAATGTGCTGTGTGTTTCAAAAAGCTAGGAGAAAGAATTGTGAATGTTTGCACCATAGAGAAGTGATAAATATTTGTGGAGATAAATATGTTTAACCTGATTTAAATATTATACAATATATACATATATTAAAACATTTCATGGTACGCCATTAATATGTATAATTTTATGACTTTTGTGTCAGTTAAAAATAAATTTAAAAAATAAGCAAACAGAAAATAAATTTCTTTTCAAGCTCCAAAGAAAACAACATGCTTGTTTCATTTGGGAGTCGATATGTATAAGATTGCAAACATATCTTTCTATTATGATACCCCTATTTAAAAATACTTCATCTGGAAATAAATTGTCCATACCTCTCATTTGTATCTGGAATTAAAGTGAGATGATGTGACTAAACTGGTTTTTATTAGGTGGGCACTGGCATTTTATTAAAATCTTTGTCCTTGCTAATATTTCCACTTGAACGTGTCATAGGCACCTCCACATTTAATCCATTCCACTCTTCTTGTGCACTCCTCATACCCCAAAGTCTGTTTCTCCTGCGGTGTTGCTTATTTCAATCAGCAACATTACCATCCACCCAGGCACTCAAGCAAGAAGCTTTGTAGTCACTATCAACTCCTCTGTCTTAATTAGGAAAGTTTGGCGCATAGAAGAACCATGTTTCTTATTTACTACCATGAACACAAGTCATTACTGACTAAACATTTAAGTGATTCTGTGATTACCCATCTGTATGTTCTTAGGCAAGACATATATTTAACCTTTCAAAACTCCAGCTTCTTTATCAATAAATTCAGAGACGTGGATGATATAACTCTGGGGTTCTCTAAAACAATGTTGCAGCTGTATTTACACAACACTTTCTGAACAAAGAGTTGGTAATCTATTAGTTGCTGACACTTTTTGCGAAGTTTTCCTAAGGGTTGGTTTCCTATTCTATAGACTTTCCAAAATGCCCTGCGTTTGATTCTATGATAGCATTTATCATTCTCAAGGACAACTTTCTTTTTATAACCTATCCTAGCAGATGTTGAGATTCCTGGAGATTAAAATTCGCACATACAGAATACGGCCTTGGCCTTGATTGCTTTACCCCCCACCCCCTTCTATAGTCATGTCTATCATATAGAACCTCCCAAATAGTTGGGAATTCATTTTGTCCTCTCCCTTCTCACTGGTCATCCCATCTTAAATCACCCTCATTCCTCCCCAGGATTACTAAAACAGCCTCTCCTGCCATCTACTTCAGCCCCCTTGCTTCTTCCTATCCCACAAAGAAGTCAGAGTGCTCTTTCTAAAACCCTCCCCTTGCCAGGCGTGGTGGCGCGTGCTCATAATCCCGGTACTTGGGAGGCAGACACCAGAGGATCCAGGTTCATGGCCAGCCTCAGCTACTTAGTGAGGCCCTCCGCAACTTCGTGAGACCCGGTTTCAAAATAAAGTATAAAAAATAGGGCTGGGGGTGTAGCTCAGAGGTAAAATGCCCCTGGGTTCAATCCCTAGTACTGCAAAATAAATAAATAAATGAAATAAAACCCTCCCCTTGCACTTAAAACAGGCTCTGAAGTCCGTCCATCTGTAGCTTTGCACCTGACCGCCTTACCATTACCATCCTGGCTGGTGCCCTTCCCACCCGAGCTCTGCTCCAGACACATCAGTCTCTGTTCAGCCCCTCCTCCCTTTGATCGTGCTGTCCTCTCTGTCTGCAATTCATGCAATGAACTCCCAGAAAAAGGCATATACGGTATACGTTAGGTATTGTTGCATGAGAGTGTCTTCAGAAGGAGCACATTAACCTAATCTTAACCGATCTACCCACAATTGCTTTTCTAAAAAGGAAAAATTAGTATTTTTGTGCTTTATCAGTATATTTGTCTGCAGTTAGTCGAGTGGAATATCAAAAATCTTTCAGGTCTAAAGCAAAATCATCATCCACTTCTGCTGAAATGCAACCACTTCTGAGGTGAAAGATATTAGTGCTTGAACATTTCTGTGATACTATGCACTGGGATTATTATTACCCATGAAATACTTAGGGCGGTCACTTCAGTTAGTTCTATTCTTTGAAGAAGTCATAGAATAACTGTCATGCCTTCTATTCATGTCACAGGATCATCTTATGATTCTAAGAACAGTCTATACAACGAAGTAGCGTCTTGTTTCTCAAAGGTAGTGAGTTCACATCACATCAAGCAGCTCCACCTCCATGCGGATATTTCCCAGCGGTTATTTCAAGCATTTCCAAGAAACAATGACTATGACCTGGTACTTTCCAGATTTGAAGATTTCAAGAACATATAAGAAGTCATATGGCTTTAATAAGGGCCTTTTCCCTGCCAGTAAAATCATATTTTTAGTTTTGTTCACTTGCTTAGAATACCTAGAAATAGAAAGTGCAATCCCATCAATGTATTTATATTTAAAATCAGGTCTCTTTTCATGAAATTTAAGCCTATCTCATACCAAAGCATATTTGAATTTGAGGGAAGTGATATGAGTTAGAGGCTATTGGAGGCTACTTTGTAGGTATTTGTCCCCGTGTTTTATAAGTGCTGTTGCCAGGGGGATGCTCTCGCAATCACCAAATATTGAAGACTCTTACATGTGCGTAAACTCACCGCCCAAACACCAACCACCTGAGGCTTCCAGATCCGACATGAAGTGCTCAGAACTCATTATTTAGAAACTTACATAACAAAGACATTGACCCCTGAAGTACCTGGGAAAGTGACATACTTCCTCCTGGTCTCTGTGAGATTTTCTGTGCTCTGCCCCACAAATGCAATCATGTTTACATAAGGATTAGTTCTCCTGACAACTATCTGGGTTTTGATTTAGGGGCTGAATAGGACCCCACCACAGAGAGCCACTGGATCACAGACAGTGTGTTCTTTTAATTTACTTCTATAAACAGGCAAAAATTGAAGTCAGCTGTCAGCAAAGACCAAATTAAAGAGCTGAGTGTCAGAGCCACAGTTGAATCAAGATGAGTTTTTGAGGTGGGGGTGGTGGGAGGCTGGATTTTCAAATTCCCAAAGAAGATATGTTGTTAGGTACAAAGCTAAGACTTTCCTTCAGCTGTGGTTTGGCTGTACTATGCATTGTTTACTTTTCAAAAATTAAATTTAGACTGAAACTAATATCATTCCTAAAAACTCTCTTTGCTTAAATGATGTACATGATCTCAAAGCATAATACAATAAATGTGCAAACCATCACCATCCCTAATATAATTATAGCAAATATAGCTCAGTCGGCTCAGCTTGTGGGCTGTGGATCTTCTTGATATGGCTCAGAATTAACTCTAATGCTTCTTTTAATGATTTTAGTGATTACTCTAATTCTGTCATTTTTTTATCCTTCTCTTGTTATCTCACAGTGACCTTGATGCTATGCAAGTGTGCTGTGACACGATATTGCAATTGTAATTGCAGGAGGAAAGTAAGAAAAATCTCAAGACCGGAATTTATGTGATAATTCAATAAATAGCACAGATGTTCATCAGTCTATTAAGGTAAGTGCAGACATCTGTGGCTATGTGTGATGCCTTACAATTAGGTAAACACAGGTATGAATGTAATTAGGGTGCAATATGGCATGGTCATGAAAGTAAACTGGTTATAAAGCCTCAATTGTGAGTTAGCCATTTATAATAGCACATGACTAAATTCCTTTGAATTCTAATTTTCTCATTTATAAAATAAGAATACTAACATTTCATGTGGTTGTTTTAATAAAATATGATAATGTATATTATGTGCTTAGTATGAAGTTAAGCCAAGCACATTATCAGTTGGGTACAACTGATTCTGGTATATTTCCTTAATGATTCATTACAGGCTATTTAACTCCAAACTTCATGAATATAACAAAAGTAAGTGAGCAAAAATAATCAAATCTCTCTATGGAATTAACAATATATAGTTAAATAAAGAGTGAACATAAGCACACATTTAATCACCCACACATACAGACATGTCTCACAATGAGCAGTTGGAATTTGAAAACTAGTCCTTGCCCTCTCTAAAGTAATGCCTGTAATTGCATTCTTTCCGTGTCCTCCATAATGTCCTGGTTGGCATTATTATCAGTATTTCTGCCTCTCATGATTTCTCATAATACCAGCCCATAAAAATCATTTCACTTTCAGCCGGGCGTGGTGGCGCATGCTTGTAATCCCAGTACTTTGGGAGGCGGAGACCGGAGGACCCGGGTTCGCGGCCAGCCTCAGCTCTCTCGCTCTCTCTCTCCCTGTATCTCTCTCTCTCTCTCTCTCCTTAGTGAGGCCTTCCACAACTTCATGAGACCCGGTTTCAAAATAAAGTATAAAAAATAAAAAATAGGGCCGGGGGTATAGCGCAGAGGTAGAACGCCCCTGCGTTCAATCCCC
>PVJS01052271.1:0-13668 GCA_004027185.1 Glis glis
CTCATAGAACTGATCAACAAATTCAGCAAAGTGTCTGGATACAAAATCAATCTTAAAAAATCAGAAGCTTTTCTGTATGCCAACCATAAATCCACTGAAAAAGAAATCCAGAAGACATTTCCACTCACGATATCCCCCAAAACAATAAAATACTTGGGAATAAACCTAACCAAGGAGGTAAAAGACCTCTACAAGGAAAGCTATAAAACACTGAAAAAAGAAATTGAAGAGGATCTTAGAAGATGGAAAGATCTCCCATGCTCTTGGGTAGGCAGAATAAATGTCATCAAAATGGCCATTCTTCCAAAAGTGCTCTACAGATTCAATGCAATACCCATTAAATTACCAAAGTCATTCTTCACTGACATAGAAAAATCTGTCCTTAAATTCATTTGGAACAACAAAAAATCCAGAATAGCCAAATTAGTTCTCAGCAACAAGAACCATGTAGGAGGCATCACAATACCTGACTTCAAACTATACTACAAAGCCACAGTAACAAAAACAGCATGGTATTGGCACAAAAGCAGACACATAGACCTATGGAGCAGAATAGAAGACTCCGAAACAAACCCACACACCTACAGCCAATTGATTTTTGACAAAGGGGCTAAAAACACCCACTGGAAAAAGGATAGCCTCTTCAACAAATGATGCTGGCAAAACTGGCTAACCATATGCAGAAAAATAGAAATAAACCCTACTTTCTCACCTTATACAAGAGTCAATTCAAAATGGATCAAAGACCTAGAAATCAGACCAGAGACCTTGCAGCTACTCAAAGAGGGCATAGGCCCAACACTTCAACCCATAGGCACAGGTAAAGACTTCCTCAACAAGACCCCAAAGGCACAGGAAACTAAAATGAGGATCAATACGTGGGATTGCATTAAACTAAAGAGCTTTTGTGCAGCAAAGGAAACAATCAAGAACCTCAACAGAGAGTCGACAAAATGGGAGAATATTTTTGCCAGCTACTCCTCAGATAAAGGACTCATATCTAGAATATACAGAGAACTTAAAAAAATCACCACTAAAAAAACAAATAATCCAATCAAAAAATGGGCAAGTGAACTAAATAGACACTTCACAGAAGAAGAAATACAAATAGCCCATAAATGTATGAAAAAATGTTCAACTTCATTAACAATCAGAGAGATGAAAATCACAACTACCCTGAGATTTCACCTAATGCCAATTAGAATGGCAATCATTAAAAACACAAACAACAAATGCTGGCGAAGATGTGGAGAAGTAGGAACTCTACTACACTGTTGGTGGGATTGCAAATTAGTGCAACCACTGTGGAAAACAGTGTGGAGGATCCTCAGAAGAATGGGAATGAACCTACCATATGACCCAGCAATACCACTTCTAGGCTTCTACACAAAAGGACTGAAACCATACTACCAGACTAATGCATGTGTATCTATGTTTATAGCTGCACAGTTCACAATTGCCAAACTTTGGAACCAGCCAAGGTGTCCATCAACAGATGAATGGATCACAAAACTATGGGATATGTACACAATGGAACTTTACGCGGCCACAAAGAACAAAATTACATCATTTGCAGGGAAATGGAGAGAACTGGAGAACATTATGCTAAATGAAATTAGTAAGTCACTAAGAGTGAAAAGTCGGATGCCCCCCTTAATATGTGGAAGCTAGATAGAATGGGACTTAGAAGGGACTCCAGACAAAGAAGAAAACTTTAGATGAACAAAGAAGGTGACCTAACTGAGGGAGTTGGGAGGGGGGTGAAGGGAAACATACTATAGCACATGATATATATACACAAACTTATTAGACTCAATCACTATGCAGAACACGAAAGGGAGGGAGGGGGGAGGGAATAGGGTGGGATTTGAGGGAAGGCTAAATGAGCAATGTGTGCATGTATGATGCTGCTACCCTGATGTGTATCAAAATGTATAATTACAATGCACCAATAAATGAATATAAAAAAAGAGAGAGAAATAAAAAAGAAAAAAATTTAATTCTGGCCAGGCGTGGTGGCGCACACTTGTAATCCCAGTACTTTGGGAGGCGGAGACCAGAGGATCCGGGTTCGCGGCCACTCTCAGCTCTCTCTCTCTCTCTGTCTCTCTCTCTCTGTCTCTCTCTCTCTGTCTCTCTCTCCCTGTCTCTCTCTCTCTCTCTCTCTGTCTCTCTCTCTCTGTCTCTCTCTCTGTCTCTCTCTCTCTCTCTTTCTACCTAGTGAGGCCCTCTGCAACTTCGTGAGACACGGTTTCAAAATAAAGTATAAAAAAATAGGGCCGGGGGTATAGTGCGGAGGTAGAATGCCCCTGGGTTCAATCTCCGGTACCGCAAAAAAAAAAAAAATTTAATTCTGGTAGATAGGCTACTTTAAATTATTATCATCTTTCTAAAGATTATTTTAAAATAAATCATTAGCCAGGCATGGCAGCACACACCTGTAATCCCAGTACTTGGGAGTCTGAGACAAGAGAATATCAGGTTCAAAGCCAGCCTCAGCAACTTAAATAAAATAAAATAGAATAGGGCTGGAGGTGTGGCTCAGGGGTAGAATGCCCCTGGGTTCAACCCCCAGCACCAAAATAAATAAATAAATAATTTAGTATTTAAGTCAATATCTGCAAATTCCTGTATGACTTTGAGACCTCACTTTATACCCTTTCAACTGCTATAAATATGCACTATGGTAAGCCCTCCATGAATAAAAGAATATGCTTCAATGACACACATTATCGTAAGAATCTTTATTACCAACAGTAGAAGCAGGATGCATAAAGGTATACTCAAGGATATTAGCGTGGAGGAGCTATTATATAAAGTATTCACCATGAGCAGCGAAAACAGCCTGGGTAGGGGAAGGGTGAGTAGAATCAGAATCAATAGGTTCAAAAATAATAAATGCCTTAGGAAAAGCAACAAGTAGGATGCTCAAAAAAAACCTTTTGTTTTTGTTTTTGTTTGCGGTACTGGGGATTGAACTCAGGGGCATTCTGCCTCTGAGCTACACTTCCAGCCCTATTTTTTATTCTTTATTTTGAAATAGGGTCTCACTAAGGTGCAGAGGGCCTCACTAAGTAGCTGAGGCTGGCCGCGAACCCAGATCCTCCTGTCTCAGCCTCCTAAGTACTGGGATTACAAGCAGCGCCACCATGCCTGGCTCAAAAAAACTTAAAAAAAAAAAAAAGACATAGAAGGCCGGGCATGGTGGCACACACCTGTAATCCCAGTACTAGGGAAGCCAAGACAGGAGGACCACAGGTTCGAGGCCAATCTCAGCAACTTAGCGAGGCCCTCAGCAATTTAGTGAGACTCTGTTTCAAAATTAAATAAGACTGAGGGTGTAGCTCAGAGGTAGAATCCCTCTGGGTTCAATACACAGTACAAAAAAAGAAAAAGCAAAAAGACATAGATAGAAAGGCAAAGAAGAGCCCGGCGTGGTGTCGCATGCTTGTAATCCCAGTACTTTGGCAGGCGGAGACCAGAGGATCCAGGTTCACGGCCAGCCTCAGCTCTCTCTCTCTCTCTCTCTCTCTCTCTCTCTCTCTTTCTCTCTCTCCACCTAGTGAGGCCCTCCGCAACTTCGTGAGACCCGGTTTCAAAATAAAGCATAAAAAAATAGGGCCGGGGGTGTAGCGCGAAGGTAGAACGCCCCTGGGTTCAATCCCCGGTACCGCAAAAAAAAAAAGAAAGGCAAAGATGATGATATGGAAAATAGCCTTTACCAATGGCAGAACCGGGGGCATTTCCTTTCCTGCATCTAAGCCCTGTGTGCAGAGGATTCATCGCATACAGCCACACACGTGTGCACCTAAGGGGGAACTTTGCCTTCAAACCAGGGGATGCTGGTATTGCTTCCCTGGTTTCATGAGACATGCTTGGCTTTTCTGTAAACATAACCAGGAAATGTTTTAGTCAAATCATTACTCATCTGCCAACAGAAAGTTAGGCAATTACTGTGTGCCTGGCACTGTGGGAACAACAGAAATGACTAAGCATGATCCTTTTTAAGGAACCTAAAATCTAGCAAAAAAGACAGAACCTGGGGTGTTGGAAGTGTAAGGGAGAGCTGGGCTTGGTGGCGCACACCTGTAATCCCAGTACTTGGGAGGCTGAGACAGAAGGACCACAGTTTCAAGGAGAGCCTCAGCAAGTAGGTCTCAGCAACCTAATGAGACCCTGTTTCAAAATAAAAATAAAAAATAGGGCTTGGGCTATAGATTAGAGGTAGAATGCCCCTGGGTTCGATATCCAGTACCTCCCCCCCCCAAAACACACACACACAAGTGCAAGGGAGAAAAAAGGAAGACAGATCCTGGAGTTGCCCGTAGATGGCTTCATGTTAGGAGTAGCTTTTGAGAGAGATCTTAAAAGGTGAGTAGGATTTTGATGGATAGAAGAAAAAAAAAAAAGAAGAGTTGGGACCCAAGAAGTCATGCATGACCAGTAGAGCAGAGATGGGAAAGGTCTCAGCATGTCCTGAAAATAGTGATTCAAATGACCAGAATGTAGGGGACATTTAGAGCAAACGGTACGAGTCTAGAAGGGGCCTCGGTCTGGATTACCAGGGACTCTGAGTGCCAGGTGAAGATTTTATTACGTGCATTTTGGTGGGGTGGGAATGTGCGGACATGAGCAGACACTGTCAGTTGCCTATGTAGCCGTCCCTTCTTGCTGGTAGAGCCCTGATTCTGTTCAGAGAGCATCTCCAGAAGGCCCCCAGGAAACCCTAAAAGAAAGGTCAAAAATACCACTTACTATAGGAGGGGGTAGGAAGATAAATTACGATTGGTTTAAGCCAACAGCAAAATCAATGTGAAAAAATGGCTGAACTTTTATCTGCAGGTTAGCCCCTGAGGAGAAAGCTGGCTATCAACTAGAAAGAGAGATCTAGAACTTGGGAAAGGCTAGGACTAGAAAGGGAGAGAGGATGGGAAGTCTTCCATGTGTAAAAATATCATGTGAAGAATGAGAATGAAAAGATCAACCAGAGAGAGTAGATAGTAAACAGAGGTGGCTGAGAGCACTGTCCAGAGGAACATGAGGATTCGGGACAAGAGAAGAGGGTTCTAGAAAGGAAACCGGGAGGAATCGAGAGGAAGGCAGGAGAACCAGTAAGCAAGCCCTCTTAGGAGTCAGAGAGTTTCAGAAGGTGGGGAGATGGTTACAAGCATAAAATTCTGTAGTATACATTGGGCTGGTCATGAAGTTTCTTCAGCTGTCTATGGGCCATTATCAGCATTTCAAAAATCTACTAGAAAAAGTTTGTTTACCCAATAGAAAAGGCTGTGTAAGCTATCTAACTAGTAAAAGTTTCTCTGGTTTGTACCAGAATCATAAAAATCCCTGTGGGCATGCTGACATTTCACAGTGGGCCGGAGCGGATTCACTGTTGGTGACATCATGGGACTTTCTGGGATGCTCATGGTGACTTGTTCACTGTGCACAGACATTCAGCATACCCCAGGCCTCAGCCTAGAAACCTACAACAGTCAGAATGAAGCAGCCAGAAGCAGTGGACAGTGGGTGAGTAACTAATTGAAAACGGATTGTTTTCTTAGTATGGCGGCCATGTCAGCAATACGGTAAATTTATTATATACCTTTTGGTAATGGCAAATCTGGTTAAAATCTGAATGGATCAGTGATAAAATAGGAAAATAATGTTACTATGAATGGGAAAAGGTACTCTTGGAGGTCCCTCTTCCCCACCCCTGCAGGTATAGACTCTCAAGACCTGTCACCTGCAGGCACAAGCCTTTCGTTTGCTGGGAAACCTCCGCCCACATGCTGGGAAACACCGCCCCAAGGCCAGCAGGGTGTGCTCAGCCAGTCTGGACCCTCCCTGAGTCTCCACCTGCCACCAACTGTGCCTCTCCCCATAGCACCTTCTTGCTCATGATTGGCTTGGCTTTCTGCAGGTGTGATTCCCCTTTTGGGAACAATTTGTGTTGAGGTCTGGACTCTTGGACCTGGGCCATAATATCTTCTTGGTTTGTTCCCAGGGTCACTTCCTGTCACCTTCAATACTACTGAACCCTGTCTGAACCCTGCTCCAACCTCCACAGTTAAGCAAAATTAGCATAGACCTCTGCCCCTGAAACAGAGCATCATCTCCGCCCCCAAACTCCTGTTGCCTACTCACCCACCCCGTGAACAATACAACAGCATTGCTGGAACCAAGGTCTGATGTGTCCCTTTGGGCATGGTAGGTGGAATGCTAGTCAACTCCCAGAAATGCTAACCCTACTATCTGGTTAGTTCAATAATATTAGGAACAACAGTACCATCATCATTATATTATTAAAAAATTTTTACTTTTATCATGTTCTAGCCACTGCTCTAAGCCATATGTACATTAACATACTTGCCACAACCTTATAAAGAAACTGGAGTTTGAGCCGGGCGTGGTGGCGCACTCTTGTAATCCCAGTACTTTGGGAGGTGGAGACCGGAGGATCCAGGTTCGCGGCCAGCCTCAGCTCTATCTCTCTCTCTCTCCCTGTCTCTCTCTCTCTCTCTCTCTCTCTCTACTTAGTGAGGCCCTCCGCAACTTTGTGAGACCCGGTTTCAAAATTAAGTATAAAAAATAGGACCGGGGGTGTAGCGCGGAGGTAGAATGCCTCTGGGTTCAATCCCCAGTACCGCAAAAAAAAAAAAAGAAAGAAAAAGAAACTGGAGTTTAAAGAGGTCAAATACCTTTCCCAAGGTCATGTAGCCAGTAAGCCTTGGGGCCAGGATTCACCACCCCTCCCCCAGCCAGCTTCCTTTCCCCATGGACCCAACTTACAGCCCCCGGAGATAAAGGAATTTAGATAACTAATAAAATCTTTCAAAACATTGTATCTTGGCCTTGAGTACTATATCTGTCCTGGGTCATTTCCTCTCTCTGTCTCTGTTTCTCTGTCTCTCTCTCTCTCTGTCTCTCTCTCCTTCCAGCTGCCATGAGCTGAGAGTAGCTTTTCTCTACCACACTCCCTGCTGCCTCCATGGCTTCTGCCTTGGAGCAGGCTGACTATGGACCATACCTCTGAAACTATGAACGCAAATAAACCTTTCCTCCTCTAAGTTGTGACTGTCAGGTATTTTGGTCACTGCAATAATACAAAAAGCTGAGTAACACAATAGGGGACTTGAGCACCTTCGGATTTTGTTCTCTGTGGGGTATCCTAGAACCAATCCCCCACAGATACTGAGGGACAATGACAGTGTTACAATAAAAAGTTAAGCAATATTTGAATTAATGAGCCGGCTCCTTCAGGCATCTGCTCTATCCCCCAGTCGTATCATACATTGTTTTGTACTTTGAGGTGATAATCAGTGTTGTCCTTATAGTCTCAATTTCTTAAACCAACAACTAGAGTCATACCAACAGTGTTTACATAACTGGATAGAAAAGCCTTTGTTTCTTTTCCTTCCCATAGAAAGAACAGAGACTTTGCCTTCGTAACTTTTTTTTTTTAACTAGCATCTTGGAAGACTCCCAGTCTCAGGATCTATAAACAGGGCTTCCCTTTAGATGCAGCTTTTATCTTGATTGGGCAGAGAAAGACAGATTGCTCCCTCACTGATAAAGAGCTTTTTGAAGACTTACATAACTGCTGCCGTGATCTGAAGAATCAGGCTAAGGAAAAAGTAGAAACTATTAAATGCTTATTGCTATCTGTTCAGCTGTGTGCTTTCACGGTAATATGGTGATGACAGATAAAATAACAAAATAAATAAATAACACCACACTGCAGATTCGTCAAAGCATCGGGCATCCATCCACTCACCTTTTGCCTCTTTTCCCAGGGAAGGAAGAGGCTGCTAGAGCCAATTGCTCCTGGAAAGTTGATCGAAATAGCTCCAGTAAGTGTTAGCATTGCCTAGGCTCATCCACTCTTCCAATCCTGCCACCAGCCCACCTATTCCAAGCAACGTGGGCAGGGGTGCTGTGTCTTGGGGTTAACAATTTCAGAAGCTGTCACACGTACACAGAAAAATATTTTCTAGTCAGGGATCCTTTGTGGTCATATATCCTCACAGACATACACAGCATCTAAGCAAAAGGGAGTCAGTCTATCCAAGCCAGGCATGGTGGCACACGTTTGTAATCCCAGTACTTGGGAGGCTGAGACAGGGGGATCCGGGTTCATGGCCAGCCTCAGCTACTTAGTGAGGCCCTCCACAACTTAGTGAGACCCTCTTTCAAAATTGGGCTGGGTGTGTAGCTCAGAGGTAGAACGCCCCTGGGTTCAATCCCCAGTACCGCCAAAAAAAAAAAAGGGAGTCTATCCTGATGCAGCTCTGAACTTGTAGTTACAATTAGTCAGAGGTTCGCTGTGGCTCTGCAGTTTTAGATTGGGGGGTTCGCACAGTCTGTTATGTAACAATATCATCCCTCGTCTTAGCTTTTAGATTCTCTTTCTTCAAAGGTACCACTCAACCCCAGATAAATTGAGCGGCCAGCCAGGCAGCTTCTTAGAGCAACAATTGGTAAAAGGAGACTAACATACCACTAAAATAAATTGGAAATATAGCCTTGGTTAACCTGAGTAAAATGTAATTGGTCTTACTACATTTGAAACAGACATTCTTGAAATAGACATCCTGGAGTTGGCAAGAAATACCACACACACACACTCACAGGCACACATACGCACACACACACACACACACACACACACATACATCTCTGTTGAGTATTTTGGCAATGTATATATGTATGTGCTAAGTAGCAATTAGTTGCCTCCAGCTGAAGTTCTGAAATCAAATAATGTGTGGCACGATGCTTACTGAAGTGGATAATTTTTTTATTATCTATAATTTAGAACCCCTTAATAGACTTCCAAGGATGTTGTCTGGTTCAGAAAAATCACGAAAGAAAATGGAAATGCACACAAAAACTGCAGAAAAATGGAAAACAAATTCAAACAGATTCATCATTAGCCAATGAGGCCAATGGAGTGACTCTCGTATGCTACGTTCCTTGCTGTAGACTGGCTTCCTCCCACACCCACCAAATCAATCTTAGGTTATTATTTAAAGGATGTAAATTGAGGTGAGTTGCATTACTAGCTTGCTTGGAGTACTCATATGAAAATCTTGAACCAATGTCAAAACCACTCATCCTTTCTCACGACCAAGAAGGAAGGAAGGGAGAAAAAGAGGAAAGAAGGAAGAGAGGGAGAGAGGGAGGAGAAATTGATTTCTGCTACTTTGGAAAATAGTTTGGCAGTTTCTTTAAAGACTGAACATATAGGCTGGGCGTATTGGCACACGCCTATAATCCCAGTCCTTGGGAGGCTGAGACAGGAGGATCACAGGTTCAAGGCCAGCCTCAGCAACTTAGAGAGAACCTGTTTCAAAAATAAAAGGGGAGGAGAGAGGGCTGGGAGTGTAGCTTAGAGGCAGAATGCCCCTGAGTTCAATCTCCTGTACCAAAAAAAAATAAACAGTGAAATATCATTTATGAATCTCCCATTATGTGTGATGTGAAAAACTGCTTTGCTGAATTTGATACTAGTTTTTGAATATTAGAAAAAATATTTCCTTGGTTTTATAAAGCTATTCGTAATGTAATAGCCACAGGCATGCAAACTTCAAATTTAATCTCCAGTACTGACATTTTCTCCATCATTGCCTAGACAATCAACAACGCAATTAATCAAGCGTGGTCTGCCTTTGTAAATGTCCGTGGTGTAAACTCCAGACACTCTCAAGAGGCCAGTTTCAAGCTCCGGCTGACTGCAGAGTTGGGAGAGGTGCACAGCAGGGCCCCACACCAGTACTTCCATCGTAAACAAGAAACGGACGGGGCTTCAAGAGCAGAGATAGGAGCAAAGGGCAGCAAAGTTAATAAGGCGTGCTGAGTTTGAAATATACATTAGCTTTGTTTTTAATATAATCTATGCAATTGTAAGTTTATACAATTTAATTTTTAATGATTTTCAGTAATTGGCTCATAAAATTCCTTGAAATTTAATAGTTGATTCTCAAGAACAGATATAAATTGGCTCCAACACATTGTTGGTTCCACTCCAGCCCTAAGGAATTGGGTCCTTTGGGGTGGAGCCTCAGGAGTTTGCATTTTTAGTATCTCCCACGACGATTCGGAATTAAGATACTGGTAGAGAATCTAACTGCAGAGCCGGGCATGGTGGCCCATGCCCATACTCCTAGTCCTTGGGAGGCTAAGACAGGAGGATCGCAGGTTCGAGGCCAGCCTCAGCAACTTAGCAAGACCCTGTTTCAAAATAACAAATAAAATAGGGTTGGGGGTGTAGCTCAGAGGTAAACTGCCCCTGGGTTCAATCCTCAGTAACACACACATGCACACACACACACACACACACACACACACACACACACACATAATCTAACCATACTTGTTTTGCTTTTAAGCTAGGGCTATTGTCTGAACATTTATGTGCCCCTCCCCAATCATATGTTGAAACAGGGCCCCAGTGTTATGGTATTGAAGGTGGCGATTTGATCATGAGAACAGACCGTCATAAATGAGAGTAGTACCTTACCAAAGAGGCACGTGGGGAGTTTGTTTGTCCCTTTCAGCATGTGAGGACCCAGCTAGTAGCCACCATCTATGAACCAGGGAACAAGGCCTTACCAGACACCAAATCAGCTGACACCTTGATTTTGCGCTTCCCAGCCTCCAGAGCTGTGAGAAATAAACTTCTGTTGTTTATAAGCAATCCCGTCTATGGTGTTTTCTTAGAGCATCGCAAATGGACTAAGACAGCTAGCACATAGGTGATTTTCTGAGGCAACATATTATAGGGAAAGAATGCAAGATGAAGTATTAGGAACATGAAAGTTCTGGTTCTAATTCTACTACTCAAGCATATGGCCTTGGGCAAATCGTTAATCTTCTTACTTTCCTAATCTAATGAGGAGTTTGTAGGACTAAGGATTAGTAGATGTAATTTTAAAAAGATTAACTTACATACTGGAGTATTTATGGGTTTAATGACCTGATATCTGTGATATTTTTAAAAATGTTTCAGGAAATGAAAGGACAAATATATTAGTCTGACAGTCGGGTATGGTGACTCACACCTGTAATCCCAGTATTTGGGAGACTGAGACAGGAGGATCACAGGTTCAAGGACAGCCTGAGCAACATAGCAAGATTCATGGCAATCTAGTGAGACCCTATTTCAAAACAAAAAATAAAAAAGGGCTGGGGGTGTAGCTCAGTGGTAGAATGCCCCTGGATTCGATCCCCAGTTATACACACACACACACACACACACACACACACAAATATATATGCATATATAAATGTTAGGCTGAGAGGTAAGTAAAATAAGATTGGCAAAATGTTTTGCTGATGGAAACACAGGAATTTATTACACCATTATTACACTATTCCCTCCACTTTTGAAATTTTCATGCATATTTGAAATCTTCCATAATGTAAATTTCTTAGAAAGTCACTAATAAGTAGTCCAGAATCCTTTCCCTCTTTAAAAATATATTTCACATCATCCATGGGTTTCTAAATATTTTAGTGGGGCAAGGGGTCAGGCATTTGCATCTCCTATGTATTTGTTGCATAGGAATCTGAATCTACTTCAAAGTCTCAGAGAAAAACAGCGACTGAGCCAGGATCCTAACAACCTTCTCGCCATTTCAGGTTCAGCGAGCAATCAGGGTTCTGCTGTCCCACTACGGCATCAAACAGAAGCAGGGGGATGAGGAAGAGGCTAGAAGTGAGGAAGTTGCTGCAAGGCTTCTAAGTCTAACTTCAGTATTTATTCAAAATAATCCTGCTGCTGGGCGTGGTGGTGCGCGCTTGTAATCCCAGTACTTTGGGAGGCGGAGACCGGAGGATCCGGGTTCGCGGCCAGCCTCAGCTCGCTCTCTCTCTCTCTCTCTCTCTCCCTGTCTCTCTCTCTCTCTCTCTCTCTCTCTCTCTCTCTCACTCTCTACTTAGTGAGGCCCTCCGCAACTTCGTGAGACCCGGTTTCAAAATAAAGTATAAAAAATAGGGCCGGGGGTGTAGCACGGAGGTAGAACGGCCCTGCGTTCAATCCTCGGTACCACAAAAAAAAAAAAAAAAAAATCCTGCTTGTAAAGGCATGCGACATTGGAGACAAAGATTGCTATGGGCAATTAAAAAGCCAGCCACAAATTACCCTCTAAGTAGATTCTGGGCTGCTGAAAAACCAGACCCCTCCCATTTTGTATCAATATTTCAGAAGAAGAATAGAAAAGAAAGGGAGAAATAGAGTATTTTCTTTTGTCTAGTCTGGCATCTGACATTCAGTAAATGCATTTTGCTGAAATCTAGGTAACCTTAAACAGTTTCAGCCATTCGTGCAATAAATATTTTTTGAGTACTTATCATATACAAGGCAACATTTATAACATATTAGGATTGCCTATTAATTTAGTTATGTGTGCCTGTTAATTTAGTTATATGTTAATTGATTATTAATAAACTATTACATCAGTAATGCTAACAAAGATTTTCAGTTTGGGATGGCGAGTGTAGAATTAGGCAAAGTCTTTGTAGAGAATAGAATGTGTTTGTGGCACACGGTCATTCATATACCACATTGTCTTCCCTTCTTTCGCGGTTCAAATATAGTGCGTTGGTGATTTTATTCTATGATCACAACAATAGCATCATCAAAATTTGCCTATTTTGCTTAGCCTCCTTGTCCTTATAAATGAGTACTTGTGATAGTATAATCATACTTTCTTTAGAACTGGTTTCTCAACCTCAGCGCTATGGACAATTGGAGCCTGATAATCTGTTGGGGTAACAGTCCTGGACCCACTGTAGGATGCTAGCAGCAACCCCGACCTTCACCACTAGATGGCAGTAGCACACCCCATCCCCACCCCCAGTCAACACACCAAAAAAGTCTCTAGACCTTGCCAAATACATGTCCCTTGGGACAGAATCACCCCCAGTTGAAAATCGCGGTTCTAAAGCATTCCTGATGCAAATAACACATAGAAACTCCACGCTGAAAGTATTTTTAATAGTTCATTCCACTTTCCCACCTTAACAAGTCCTTGTTTTATTCCTTTTTTTTTTTTTTTTTTTGCGGTACCGGGGATTGAACCCAGGGGCGTTCTACCTTCGAGCTACACCCCAAGCCCTATTTTTTATGCTTTATTTTGAAACTGGGTCTCACAAAGTCGTGGAGGGGCTCACTAAGTAGCTGAGGCTGGCCGCAAACCCAGATCCTCCAGTCTCTGACTCCCAAGTACTGGGGTTACAAGCATGCGCCACCACGCCTGGCTGTTTAATTCCTTAATGCACTGTAAGATCATAGTTTGCCACCGAAATGATGTTGATCACAATATTATATTGAAACACTAGTGATACACGAAACGGGTTTCCCCCTAATGTCTCACTTCACAAAAGAGATAAGGGTACAGAGCAAACAGAGTGCACCTGACTTCCTCACGGTTATCCTGATGATAAACTTTAGTCTCCTGTAGTTTTGGACAAGCTCATGTTTTTACTAAAATATTCCCAATCATGTCATGGGGACTATAAAATACTATTAAAAAATCTTTCTAGCCGGGCATGGTGGCGCATGCTTGTAATCCCAGTACTTTGGGAGGCGGAGACCGGAGGATCCGGGTTCGTGGCCAGCCTCAGCTCTCTCTCTCTCTCTCTCTCTCTCTCTCTCTCTCTCTCTCCTTAGCG
>PVJS01052272.1:0-13668 GCA_004027185.1 Glis glis
GTGGCCAGCAGGCGGAGCTGCCGGACCTCGGACCTCGGCGGGTGTCTGTCCCCGCGACTCCCCATCCCCCTCGTGCGAAGCGCGGCGCCCCCCGGCTCGCGGGCGCCCCCTGCGGCTGGCGGTGACCTCGCCCCAAGGCCGGCGCCCCGCGTCCATGCAGCCGCCCCAGGTCACCCCGAGCTGCAGGACACGGTGACCCGGACGGGAGCCAGCCTCCTGGGCGCGGTCTGCGGCCATGCAGCTTCACCGCGGCGCCCTGCCCGGTCCTGCAGGTGCAGGGGCTCGAACCAGGCACCCTCCGGGGTGGGCACCGGGCTGGGGGCCAGCGGCCGACGGCCGACGGGAGTGGTTTGCATTCTTGGGATAGTTTCCGTTTAACCGTTGCTCCCTCTCCCCGCCATTTCCTGGCCTCTCCCAGACAAGTGACAGGCATGGGACCCTGGCTTGGGGCCAGGCTCGCGGTTTGCCATGTCGGGGGTCAGTCTGGGGTCCAGATCCTCAGGGGAGTGGGAGACAAGGGTTCGAGGCCCTGCTCTGTCCCTTCCCTGCTGTGTGCGCCTGAAATATTCTAATGCGGGGTTTCTCCACCCCGGCCCAGGGGACCCCATGATGCTTGTCCTGGGGAGCTCCTGGCAGGGAGCTGGTCTGCAGGGATGCTGGTCTGCAACCTGCAGCACCCAAGACCCCCCCCCCCGAGAAGGACCCTGCCCCAAATGTCCACAGTGCTCACTGGGACCCCAGAAAGATGCCTCTTCAGACAGGATGTGGTGACACACGGCTGTCATCCCGGTACTTGGGAGGCTGAAACAAGAGGATCACAGATTAGAGGCCAGCCTCAGCAACATGGCAGCACCCTGTTGCAAAATAGAAAAAAGAAAAAGGGCAGCCCGGTGTGGCAGTGTGGTGGCGCACGCTTGTCATCCCAGTACTTGGGAGGCTGAGACAGGAGGATTGCAGGCCAGTCTTCGCAAGTAGTGAGACTCTCATCAACCTAGCGAGACCCTGTTTCAAAATAAAAATAAAATAGGGCTGGGGGTGTAGCTCGGAGGTAGAATGCCCCTGGGTTTAATCCCTAGTGCCAATAAATAAATAAATAAATAGGAAGGAAGGAAGGAAGGAAGGAAGGAAGGAAGTGAGGGAGGGAGGGAGGGAGGGGAGAGAAAGAAAGAAGGAAAGAAAGAAAGAAAAGAAGGAAGGAAGGAAGGAAGGAAGGAAGGAAGGAAGGAAGGAAGGAAGAAAGATGGAAAGAAAGAAAGAAAAAAAAAAAGAAATGGCTGGGGTGTAGCTCAGAGGTAGAACATCCCTGGGTTCAATCCCCAGCACCAAACCAAACCCAAACAAAATATCCCTTTCCACCCAGGTTCTCGGGGTTGTGTCATGACAAAAATCGTAGCCTCCACCCCTTGGGCACGCACAACTCATAAATCCCCTGGGCCCGGCAAGACAAGTGGTTGGCTACACATGACTGGAACACAGTTTTCTGATGATTTATTTATATTCTGCCTCACACCACAAGCAATTAGAGTAAGCATCCAGGAAGGGATTCTGTCAACTAGAAAAATACAACTAGCAGGATGCAGTGGCGCATGCGCGTCATCCCAGTGCTTGGGAGGCTGAGACATGAGGATTGCAGGTTGCAGACCAGCCTCGCCTAGTGAGGACCTCAGCTACTTAGTGAGACCCTGTTTCAAAATAAAAAATGAGCCGGGCATGGTGGCGCATTCTTGTAATCCCAGTACTTGGTAGGCTGAGACAGGAGGACCCAGGTTCGCGGCCAGCCTCAGCTACTTGGTGAGGCCCTCCGCAACTTCGTGAGACCCTGTTTCAAAATAAAGTATAAAAAATAGGGCTGGGGGTGTAGCTCGGAGGTAGAATGCCCCTGGGTTCGATCCCCAGTTCCACCAAAAAAAGAAAAAAAAATCCCTCACATAATAATCATGTTATGTTCGTTATTTTTTGTGTGTGTGTGTGGTACTGGGGATTGAACCCAGGGGCATTCTACCACTCACCTATATTCCTAGTCCATTTTATTTTTTGTTTTGAAACAGGGTCTTGCTAGGTTGCTACATTGCTCACTACATTGCTGAGGCTGTCTTGGAACCTGCGATCCTCCTGTCTCAGCCTCCCAAGTGCTGGTATTGCAGGCGTGGGCCACCACGGCCTGCCCCCCTCCTTCCTGTTACTCAGAATTGAACTCAGGGGCATTCTACCTTGAGCTACACCCCAGCCCTTTTTATTTTTTATTCTGGAACAGGGTCTCACTAAGTTGTTTAGGGCCTCGAACCTGCGATCCTCCTGTCTCAGCCTCCCAAGTACTGGGATTCCAGGCATGCACCACCACCCCCAATCATTCCCATCTGTTCTCTGGGCATTGGAGACATGGCGGCCTTTTTTGCCAGGTGGCTTTACTGGTGTGTCCTCCGGGCCAAGGCCCAGTTGGGATGTGAGCTCCTCATCTCAGGCCTCCCCAGCCCAGTCGGCCACCTCAAAATGGGCAAGGCGGCCCCCGTTACGCAGGGACCTGCATTAGTCTGTTTTCTGTTGCGATGATTAAATGCCTGAGGCTGGGTAACCTTGTAAAGAGGAGAGGTTCATTTAGCTCTGGGTTCTCAGGGTCTTGGTGCCCACTCCGCTCTACTCTGGCACAGACCTCATGGAGATGACGTCATACTGGTGGGGTGGATGACGTCATACTGGCAGAGTTGGTGGCGCCATGCTGTTGGGCGGATGACGTCATGCTGGCGGGGCTGATGACGTCATGCTGATAGGGCGGCTGGCACCATACTGGTGGGGGTGGCGCCATGCTGGTGATGCGGATGACGTCATGCTGGCGGAGTTGATGGCGTCATGCTAGCGGGGAGGATGGCATCATGATGGCGGGGCAGATGACGCCATACTGGTTGAGCAGGTGACGCCATCCTGTTGGGCAGATGACGTCGTGCTGGTGGGCTGATGACGTCATACCAGTGGGGCGGTGGCGTCATACTTGTGGGGTGGATGGCGTCATACTGGCGAGACAGGTAGTCAGGGAGCCATTGGGGATCAGCTTTGCTCTTTCAAGAGAATCGTCCCTCAAGAACTAATTGGGGTCCTCGGAGAACTGCCTAATCACTCTGGGGCAGTGTCCCTACTCCCGTGACATCCCATAATGCTCCACTTCCTCTTTTTTTTCCAGGAGTGGGGATTGAACACAGGGGGCTCTGCCACTGAGCTTTGCCCCAGCTATTTAATTAAATTTATTTATTTATTTATTTATTTATTTATTTATTTGTTTGTTTGTTTTGTGGGACTGGGGATGGAACCCAGGGGCCTTTTACCTCCAGGCTGCACTCCTAGCCCTATTTTTTATTTTTCTTACTTGGAAACAGGATCTCACTAAGTTGCTTCCATCCTCTTCTCAAAGCTGTGTTCCAGCCTCTCAAGTACTGGGATTATAGGTGTGCACCACCGTGCCTGGCTGCCCCCAGACCTATTTTATTTCTTATTTTGAAACAGAGTCTTGCTAAGTTGCTAAGAGTCTTACTAAGTTGCTGAGGCTGGCCTCGAACCTGTGATCCTCTGTCTCAGCCTCCCAAGTACTAGGATTACAGGCATGCCCCACCACACTTGGCTGCCCCCAGCTCTTTTTATGCTAAGTTGCTGAGAGTCTTACTAAGTTGCTGAGGCTGGCCTTGAACCTGCAATCCTCCTGTCTCAGCCTCAAAGGTACTGGGATGACAGGCGTGCACCACCACGCCTGGCTGATGCCCCATCTCTTACAGGTCCCGTCACCCCTTAACATTACACACTGGGAACCAAGCCCTCTCAGCACGTGAACCCTTAGGGACAAACCCAGACCCACAAACCACACCCACACCACAGCTGACCTTCCAGCCTCACCCTCGCCCCGTCTTCCAGAGAGCCCGGAACAGGAGGGAGGGACTCCCAAAGTCTCCCGCCTGCCACACAAGAAGGACCATGTCCCTTGTGGGGCTGTTGCTCAGGGTGTCCAGGGAGGCAGGACAAACGGGTCAGATCCCTATCAAAGACAGACTTGTAAGGAGTTGGCTTACGTAATTGTGGAGGCTTGGCCAGCGTCACGTCAGCTAGGGGAGGCCACCGCCTGGAGAGGACTTGGGGACATGCTGCAATGTGGGTAGAAGGCCTTTGGCTGGTGGCCCTCCCTCCTGCTTGGGGAACAGTTGACTTTTTTTTTTTTTTTTTGCGGTACCGGGGATTGAACCCAGGGGCGTTCTACCTCCGCGCTACACCCCTGGCTCTATTTTTTTATACTTTATTTTGAAACCGGGTCTCACGAAGTTGTGGAGGGCCTCACTAAGTAGAGAGAGAGAGAGAGAAAGGGAGAGAGAGAGAGAGAGAGAGAAAGCTGAGGCTGGCCGGGAACCCGGATCCTCCGGTCTCCGTCTCCCAAAGTACTGGGATTGCAAGCGTGTGCCACCACGCCCTGCTTTTTTTTTTTTTTAGTAATGGGGATTGAACCCAGGGACATTCTCCCTCTGAGCTGCGCCCCCAACCCTTTTGATTTTTTTATTTTGAGGAAGGGTCTCGCTAAGATGCTGAGGGCCTCGCTCAGTTGCTGAGACTGGCCTCGAACCTGTGGTCCTCCTGTCTCAGCCTCCCAAGGACTGGGATGACAGGTGGGCATCAGTCTTTTTGGTCCCTTCGGGTCTTCATCTGATTAGACGAGGTCCACCCATGGTCAGGAGGGCAACCTGCTCTTCTCGGAGCCCACTGATTCCAACATTCATCCCCCAGACACTCCAAGTCACACCCAGAATTATGTCTGGGCAGACATCTCAGCTCATATTTCCTGCTCGATGATGCCTCTGGCCTTGCCCCAGAGGCACCGCTGATGGAAGATTGGAGCTGTTGCCAGGGTCAAGATGGGGGATGGAGGGGTAGTGGCAGCAACATACCAGGAAGAAGATAAGTGTTTGAGAACTGTGAGGAGGAGCGATGATTAAAGACCAGGAAGTAGCCGGGCATGGTAGTGCACGCTTGTAATCCCAGTACCTGGGAGGCGGAGACAGGAGGATCTGAGTTCGCTGCCATCCTCAGCTACTTAGTGAGGCCTTCTGCAACCTAGTGAGACCCGGTTTCAAAATAAAGAATAAAAAAATAGGGCTGGGGGTGTAGCTTGGAGGTAGAATGCCCTTGGGTTCAATCCCGGGTACCACACACACAAAAATTGAATAAATAAAAATAAAGACCAGGAGGTATCCGTTAGGGATCTGCCATCTTTGCTGGGACTGGTGCAGTAGCCTCCAGCCGGGCCTCCGCTATCAATCTGCCTCCTCCCTGTGAACCTGTGGACAACACAGAGGCTGACGCCGAAGCTCCCCAGCTCTGCATTTGAGTCCTTCTCCTCCCCAGGCCCCTCCTGGCTTCCCAACCTTCTCTCCCTTCTCCTCACAACGAGTGATGACTCTCATCTCTCCAACATTAAATCCAGACTGCTGTGGACCAGCGGGTCTGGCTCAGTCCACCCTGGGAAGGCCTTCCCTGCTTTGGGGCGCAGCCAGCGGGAATCCTCCCCGCTCACAGCAACCTTCTCTCTGTTTCTCTGGAGCGCCAGGGCCAGGAGAGATGTGGATGTTACCCACACGAATTAGACTGGATTTATTTAGGTACTGGAGACTGAATCCAGGGGCATTTTATCTCCAAGCTAAACTCCAACCATATTTTTTATTTATTATTTATTTATTTGTTTGTTTGTTTTTGGTACTGGGGATTGAACCCAGGGGCATTCTACCTCCAAGCTACACCCCAGCCCTATTTTTTATTCTTTATTTTGAAACAGGATTTATTTAAGTTGCGGAGGGTCTCACTAAGTAGCTGAGGCTGTCCACGAACCCGGATTCTCCTGTCTCAGCCTCTTAAGTATTGGGATTACAAGCGTGCACCACCACGCCCAGCTTATTCTTTATTTTGGAACAGGGTCTCACTAAGTTGCGGAGGGTCTTGCTAAGTAGCTGAGGTTGGCCGCGAACCTGCAATCCTCCTGTCTCAGCCTCCCAAGTACTGGGATGACAAGCATGTGCCACCACACCAGCTACCCAGGGGCATTTTATCTCCAAGCTAAACTCCAGCCCTATTTTTTTTTAAGTTCCGGAACAGGGTCATGCTAAGTTGCTGTGGTTGGCCGCGAACCTGCGATCCTCCTGTCTCAGCCTCCCAAGTACTGGGATGACCGGTGTGGACCACCACGCCTGGCTTCTCCAGTGAATCCTGTCTGAGACACATCCCGCACCCACACCTGGAATGCTGGGGGGTTGCGGGGCCATGCCGAGAACCATCCAGCTGTTCCCCCCACATCTGCTTTATCTTGGTGGTTACCACATGGGTGTCGATTTGTAGGCAGCATCAGAAAGGACTCCGCTAAACCAGGCATGGTGGTGCATGCCTGTAGCCCCAGTACTTGGGAGGCAGAGACCAGAGAATTGCAGGTTCAAGGACAGCCTCAGCAAGTAGTGAGACTCTCATCAACCTAGCGAGACCCTGTTGCAAAATAAAAAATAAAAAAGGGCTGGGGATGTAGCTAGGAGGTAGAATGCCCCTGGGTTCAATCCCCAGTGCCACACACACACACACACACACACACACACACACACAGAACCCAAAAAGAAAAAGAAAGGACCCGCTGTCCTAGGACCTATCCCCCCAGCCTCCGAGGTGGACCTGGTCCCCACCCTGCTGACGGAAAGCCGCAGGACCTCTGACGCTGGCGGGGCCACGCTGAGTGAATGAATTACGACCAAATCCAGTTCCCAGGCTCCGGCTTCCAGATGTGTGAGGATGTGCAGCTGCTGTGCCCCTCCTCCCCATGTGGATTTTCCCAGCAGCCCCGTGCAGCCCAGTTGGAAGGCTCTGCTGAGATCCCTGGCAATCATTTCTGTCACCACCCAGGGTGCGTGCCTGCACGTCCGTCACCCCTCCTCCCAGGCCGCCCCGCGCTGGGCCGCTTGTCCTCGGAGCCCACAGCCCCAGGTCCCCAGGAGCACGCCCAGAGGCGATGGCTCCTCTCCTGCTTCGTTCATTTCCCAGCAAAAGCTTTCCAGAACGCTCGCAAATGATAGCCAAAAAAATAAAAAAATAAAAGACGCCAGCTAGTCACAGTTGGGCATGCCTGTCATCCCAGTGGGATGGGAGGCTGAGACAGGAGGACAGCCGGTTGGAGGCCAGCCTCAGCAATGCAGCCAGACTCTCCGAAACTTAGTAAGACCCTGTTTCAAAAATAAAACTAAAATAGGGCTTGAGGGTGTAGCTTGGAGGTAGAATGCCCCTGGGTTCTATCCCCAGTACCACAAAAATAAATACATACATATAAACATAAATAAAACGAAACCCCACCAGGCCAGGTGCAGTGGTGCATGCCTGTCATCTCAGTACTTAGGAGGCTGAGACAGGAGGGTCGCAGGTTTGAGGCCAGCCTCAGCAACTAAGCAAGACCCTCAGCAACTTAGTGAGACGCTGTGTCAAGAAAAATCAATAAATAAATATATTAATTAATTCATTAATAATAAATGAAAGAAAGAAAGAGGGTTGGGGTGTAGCTTGAAGGTAGAGTGCCCCTGGGTTTAATCCCTGATACAGAAAGAGGAAGGAAAGAGGGAGGGAGGAAAGGAAGGAAGGGAGGGAGGGAGGGGCCAGGTGTGGTGGCACAGGCATGTAATGCCAGTACTTGGGAGGCTGAGACAGGAGGACTGCAGGTTCGAGGCCAGCCTCAGCAACTTAGTGAGATTCCGTTTCCAAATAAAAAACAAAACAGGGTTGGGGTTATAGCTCAGAGGTAGAATGCCTCTGGTTCAAACCTCAGTACCGAAAAAATAAAAGAAAGAAAGAAAGAAAAAAGGGAAGGAGGGAGCGAGGGAAGGAGGGAGGGAGGGAGGGAATCCAAGGCCCTGCCTGGCTAGGTCACCTCTCCAGGGCCCTCTAGGGGAAAAGGGAACTTAAACCTCTGTCCTGTCATGAGGAGCCCGCTTAGTGTGACCTCAGCCAGCCGCCCACCGATGCTGCGACATCATGAAATCAGGGGGAGGGTTGGGGGAGCTCCGTGAGGCCCCAGGTTCAGTCACCTGCACACCGACCCCATCCCCACCCCCAGAAAAGAAGTAAGAGAAGAGGCCAGGGGCTCTGGAGCTGATGCTGCAGCAGCCTGGCGCAGCCCCGGCACCCACAGGCCTCTGTCCACCTCGGCCCACGGGGCCCTTGACCTTGGGAACCAGGGTGCCCGCTTCTTTTCTGTTTTGGTACTAGAGGTGGCACCCAGCGGCGTTCTACCTCTGAGCTACACCCGCAGCCCTTTTTATTTTTTATTTGGAAACAGGGTCTTACTAAGTTGCTGAAGCTGGCCTTGAACCTGCGATCCTCCTGTCTCAGCCTCCCAAGTACTAGGATTTCAAACGTGCGCTGCCATGCCCCCGGCTGTGAGTCTAGGGCTTAACACCATCGGCCCCACAAGCCTCACACTTTATCTCTGTGAGTTTCACCCAGACCTTCCTTTATCTATCTATCTATCTATCTATCTATTTTTTTTTTTTTTGGTAATTGAACCCAGGGGCGTTCTACCTCCGAGCTATACCGCCGGCCCTATTTTTTATTCTTTATTTTGAAACAGGGTCTCACTAAGTTGCAGAGGACCTAAGTGGCTGAGGCTGGCTATGAACCTGTGATCCTCCTGTCTCAGCTTCCCGAGTACTGGGATTACAAGTGTGTGTCACCGCACCCAGGGGCCTTCTACCTCTGAGCTACAGCCCCAGCCCTTTTTTTTACTTTTATTTAGAAACAGGGTCTCACTAGGTTGGTGAGAGTCTGAGGCTGTCCTGGAACCTGTGATCCTCTTGTCTCAGCCTCCCAAGTACTGGGATTACAAGCGTGTGCCACCACGCCCGCCTCACGAATTCCTTTATTTATTTATTTATTTATTTATTTATTTATTTATTTATTTTTGCGGTACCGGGGATTGAACCCAGGGGCATTCTACCTCTGAGCTACACCCCCTAACCCTATTTTTTATACTTTATTTTGAAACCGGGTCTCACAAAGTTGCGGAGGGTCTCACTAAGTAGCTGAGGCTGGCCATGAACCTGCGATCCTCCTGTTTCAGCCTCCCAAGGACTGGGATGACAAGCGTGCGCCACCATGCCGGGCCAGGGTGTGGTTACAATTGTCCTAGTTCATTTGTAGTTACTTTGTCAATCTCTCATTGTACCTAATTTGTGCATAAATGAGGTCCTAAAATTGATGCTGAACTCTCAGCCCCTCCTACCCTGCAGCCTCCCGGGAAGCCGGGGAGGGTCCATGGTGGGAGGCTTTCCCGGACCTCGGGCTCTGAGGCCAGCCCGGTGGCTGAGGACGCTCCTGTCCGGGCAGCAGCCACGCAGCCGCCCTTTGTGTCGGTGGAAAAACCCCTGTTGGTTTGTGGAGCAGCAAATGTTTGTGAAGGAAGAGAGTTGGGCCAGGCGCAGAGACCACAGGGGACTGCCGGGGCCACGTGAGCCAGGCCGGATGGAGCAGGTCAGGAAGCCGGGCTGGACCAGGCCGCGAGCAGGGGCCTCGTGGACTGCACAGGGCCAGCCCAAGGACAGGGCCACCCTGAGAACACAAGGGTGGTCCAGCCGCCAGCCTCGCAGCCTCGCTGGGGACAGAATGAGGCCTGGGGCTGGGCTGGGTGCAGACCCCAGGTCCTGGGGATCCGTCCCCAAGGCCTCCGCTAATCTCTTTGTCTAAAAATAGAAAACTAGAAGCTGGGTGTGGTGGTGCAGACCAGTCACCCCATGGATGCCGAGACAGGAGGATTGCAGGTTCGAGGCCAGCCTTGGCAACTTAGTGAAGTCCTCAGCAATTTAGTAAGATCCTGTTTCAGAAAAATAAAATAAGCCAGGTGTGGCGGTGCACACTTGTAATCCCAGTACTTCGGAGGCTGAGACAGGAGGATCACAGGTTGCAGCCAGCCTCAACTACTCAGTGAGGCCCTCCACAACTTAGTGAGACCCTGTTTCAAAATAAAGAATAAAATGGGGCTAGGGGTATAGCTCGGAGGTAGAATGCCCCTGGGTTCCATCCCCAGTACCAAAAACAAAAAATGCAAAATAAAAAAATAAAAGCCAGACACCGTGGCACATGCTTGTAATCCCAGTACTTGGGAGGCTGGGACAGGAGGATCACAGGTTCAAGACCAGCCTCAGCTATTTAGCGAGGCCCTCCGCAACTTAGCGCGAGACCCTGTTTCTGTTTTTTTTTTTTTTTTTCATTTTGGTACTGGGAATTGAACCCAGAGGCATTCTACCTCCAAGTTATACCCTGAAATCGATTTTATTTCTTATTTGGAAACAGGGTCTCATTAAGTTGTGGAGGGCCTCGCTAAATTGCCTAGGCTGACTTCAAATCTGTGATCCTCCTGTCTCAGCCTCCCAAGTACTGGGATTACAAGTGTGCACCACCATGCCCAGCTGAGACCCTGTTTCAAAATAAAGAATAAACTGGGCATGGTGGCGCACACTTGTAATTCCAGCTCTTGGGAGGCTGAGACAGGAGGATTGCAGGTTCACGGCCAGCCTCAGCTACTTAGTGAGGCCCTCCGCAACTTAGTGAGACCCTGTTTCAAAATAAAGAATAAAAATTAGGGCTGGGGGTGGAGCTCGGAGGTAGAATGCCCCTGGGTTCAATCCCCAGTACCGCAAAAATAGAAAGAAGAAAGAAGGGAAGGAAGGAAGGAAAGAAGGAAGGAAGGAAGGAAGGAAGGAAGGAAGGAAGGAAGGAAGGAGAGAGAGAGAGAAGAAGAAAGAAAGAAAGAAAGAAAGAAAGAAAGAAAGAAAGAAACAAAGAAACAAAGAAACAAAGAAACAAAGAAAGAAACAAAGAAAGAAACAAAGAAGGAAGGAAGGAGAGAGAGAGAAAAAGAAGGAAGGAAGGAAGGAAGGAAGGAAGGAAGGAAGGAAGGAGAGAGAGAGAGAGAAGAAAGAAAGAAAGAAAGAAAGAAAGAAAGAAAGAAGGAGAGAGAGAGGGAAGGAAGGAAGGAAGGAGGGAAGAAGAAAGAGAGAGAGAGAGAAAGAAGAGAAAGAAAGAAAAGAAAGAGGAGAGAAAGAAAGAAAAAGAAAGAAAGAAAGAAAGAAAGAAAGAAAGAAAGAAAGAAAAAAGAAAAGGGCTGGGGGTGTAGCTCAGAGGTAGAATGCCCCTGGGTTCAATCACAATACCAAAAAAGAAAGAAAAAAGAGGATTTCAATCCCAGGCCCCACAGTGCCCGAGCCCAGCCCACCCGGCCAGGCCCGTCCCGGCTCCGTCTTCCTGTCCCGTTGGCCGGGCCTGGCCCGCTGGCCCACACATACCTGTCAGGCTTTTCATCTGAGGTTAATGGGTTTGCCCCTAGCTCACATTTTCGCCTCTTCCCCCGCCTCTGCACGTGGCTCACATAAAAGCAGAACCCGAGAGATGGAAAACCACCCAGAAATCACACGTGCAGCCCCGGTTCCAGAGGATTTTGTTTTTCTTCTCCTGGTGCGTCTGATGTTGTGGACTCTGAGCAGGGGTCGGGAGCCCTGGGTTCCAAAATGGAATAATACAAGTTCTAGACAGAAACCTCACCCTATTTTTCTCCCCTCTGCCAAAGAAAGCCAGTTGTCTTTTCTGAATGTATCTGCTGTAAAGAATACAATCGATCCAGCACGCCTGTCATCCTAGTACTTGGGAGGTGGAGGCAGGAGGATCGCAGGTTTGAGGCCAGCCTCAGCAACGTAGCGAGACCCTCAGCAATGTAGCGAGACCCTATTTCAAAATAAAAAAGAAAAAGGGGCTAGGCATGCTGGCCACACACCTGTAATCCCAATACTGGGGAGGCTGAGACAGGAGGATCCCAGGTTCGAGGACAGTCAGCATCAGCAACTCAGCAAGACCTTGTTTCAAAAATAAAAAATAAGAGCCAGAGCCAGGCCTAATGGTGCACACTTGTCATCCCAGTACTTGGGAGGCTGAGACCGGAGGATCAGGGTTCGCGGCCAGCCTCAGCTACTTAGTGAGGCCCTCCACAACTTAGTGAGACCCCGTTTCAAAATAAAGAATAAAAAATAGGGCTGGTTGGGGGTGTAGCTCAGAGGTAGAATGCCCTTGGGTTCAATCCCCAGTACTGCCAAAAAATAAAAAATAAAAAATAAAAAATAAATAAAAATAAAAATAGATAAGTAAATAAATAAATAATAAAATATGGCTGGGTATATAGCTCAGAGGTAGAACCTTGCACTCCGGGTTCAATCCCCAGTTCCATAAATAAATAAATAAAGGCTAAAGGTATAGGTTGGAGGTAGAACAACCTTGGGTTCAATCCCCAGTACAATAATAATAATAATAATAATATTGATTCTCCCTGATCACTATAGAGGCCACAGCCGTTTTGAATTCCCTGCACCCTGGAAGAAAGCTGGAGCTGGGCCTCTGAGTCTAGAATAAGGGACGAAATATTTAACCGCAGCTTTCTCTCTCTTTTTAAATTTTTATTGTATTCATTTATTATTCATTTATTCATTTATTTATTTTGTGCGTGTAGTACTGGGTATGGAACCCAGGGGCATTCTACCTCTGAGCTACACCCCCAGCCCTATTTTTTATTTTCATTTTGAAACAGGGTCTCGCTAGGTTCATGAGAGTGTCACTACTTGCTGAGTCTGTCCTCAAATCTGTGATCCTCCTGTTTCAGCCTCCCAAATACTAGGATGACAAGAACGTGCACCACCATGCCTGGCTTATTTTTTTAATTTTTTTTCGGACCGGGGGAATGAACCCAGGGTCATTCTACCTCCAAGTTACACCCCAGTCCTATTTTTTAATCTTTATTTTGAAACAGGGTCTTGCTAAGTTGTGGAGGGCCTCACTAAGTAACTGAGGCTGGCCGCGAACCTGCGATCCTCCTGTCTCAGCCTCCCAAGTACTGAGATTACAAGCATGCGCCACCATGCCCGGCGTATTTTTTAAATTTTGAAACAGTCTCACTACTTGCTGAGGCTGACCTCGAACCTGCGATCCTCCTATCTCAGCCTCTCAAGTACTGGTATTACAAGCGTGCACCACCACGCCCGGCTTCTTTCTTTTTTAAACAGGATATACAGCAGGTAAAGGTCAGCTGCATTTCTTCTGTGTGCATGAACTTGGGCTCTCTTTTTTGTTGTTGTTTGTTTGCTTGTTTTAGAAAAAGGAACCAACCACCCAGTGGGGAGGGGGTGGCCCCCGGGCCTCACACGCGCCAGGTGAGCGCTAACCACTGAGCAGCACCGCCAAGCCGTGGCATTGGACTTACCCGTGACCCCCAGGGAGGTGGACTCATCCTGCGAAGTGCTCTGGGTGGGAGCCAGGAGCCCGTGCTGGAGTCCCAGGCCCGCCTGTGCCAGCTCCGCCTGGCATCCCCCGCCTCAGAGACGATTCCTCCGCCTGGCAGAGCCACAGCTAAGGCACCACTGGCACCCGAGCTATAAAGATGTCAAAGCGCCCAGCAGGGGCAGACATGGAGGTCGGTGCGTATCAGGGTGAATCAAATCTGAAACCACATCTGACCGGGGAATTAGTGTGTTTCTAGGAATTTGTCAATTTTGCATTCATTGGCTAATTTGTTGGCGGGTGATGGTTCCTGGTACTCCCCCTTTCATTTCTGACTTCAGCTATTTGCATCTCGCCTCCTCCTCC
>PVJS01052273.1:0-13669 GCA_004027185.1 Glis glis
CCGGAGGATCCGGGTTCGTGGCCAGCCTCAGCGCGCTCTCTCTCTCTCTCTCTCTCTCTGTCTCTCTCTCTCTCTCTCTCTCTCTCTCCTTAGTGAGGCCCTCTGCAACTTCGTGAGACCCGGTTTCAAAATAAAATATAAAAAATAGGGCCGGGGGCGTAGCGCGGAGGTAGAATGCCCCTGGGTTCAATCCCCGGTACCGCAAAAATAAATAAATAAATAAATAAAAACCACCCCCAGCCTTGAACCTGGCATTCTCTCTTATGTGTTGGGTGGGCATCTAAGTAGGCACAATATCATATGAAATGCAAACATAAAATGAAACACATAGCCTATGACCCAGATAATCCACTTGCACAAGGACACACACACACACACACACACACACACACACACTTTATAGTGGATTATTATGCAGATATTAAAACAATTAGGAAACCAGGTGCTGTGATACATGCCTGTAATCTCAGTACTTGGGAGGCTGAGACAGGAGGATCACAGGTTCGAGGCCAGCCTCAGCAAGTGGTGAGACTTTCATCAGCCTAGTGAGACCCTGTTTCAAAAATAAAAATAAAATAGGGCTGGCGGCATAGCCCAGAGGTAGAACGCCCCTGGGTTCAATCCCCAGTGCCATATGCACACTAAATAAATAAATAAATAGGCCGGGCGTGGTGGCGCACGTTCGTAATCCCAGTACTTGGGAGGCTGAGACCAGAGGATCGTAGGTTCGCGGCCAGCCTCAGCTACTTAGTGAGGCCCTCCGCAACTTAGTGAGACTCTGTTTCAAAATAAGCGCTTGGGGTGTAGCTCAGAGGCAGAATGCCCCTGGGTTCAATCCCCGGTACTGCAAAATAAATAAATAAATAAATAAGAAATTGAAGAGGGGTGGGGATGTAGCTTGGAGATGGAGTGCCTCTAGTTCAAGCCCCAGTGGCAGAGGGGGCGGGGGAGCAGAGGACTCGGTAGGCAATTTTAAGTGAAAAGAACAAGGAAGTTGCCTGACTCCATGGTGATTCCATTTGGTTAAAGGGAACATGTAAAACCTCCTGTGTGTGTCACAAGGGACTGCTAATGGTAGTTCTTTGGGGATTAGATTACAAAGTTGAGGTCCTGGGGAGGTGCACTTTTAACTTTTAACCCTTCCCTATGGTATCAATTTTATGTGAACAGCTATTATTTATAATGTTTTTTGAAAATCTGGAGCTACTCTTCCTCTGAACGATTTTACCTATTAATCTAATAGTTTCAATAACCATGTTTTTTGAACTAGTCAGAACACAAGTCTGGTAAATTCTTTTTTTCTTTTTTTTTCGTGGTACGAAGGATCAAATCCAGGGGCACTCTACCTCTGAACTATACCTGAGCTAGCCCTATTTTATTTTTTACTTTGAAACAGGGTCTCCCTAAGCTGCTGAGGCTGGCCTTGAACCTGTGATCCTCCTGTCTTAGCCTCCCAAACATTGGGATTAGAGGCATGTGCCACCGTGCCTGACTACAAGACCATGTTTCGAAATAAAAAATAAAAAACAGGGCTGGGGGAAAATAAAAAATATAAAAATAGCTCAGAAGTAGAATGCCCCTGGGTTTAATCCTCAGTACCAACCCTCTTCTCCCCCCAAAAACCCAAACAACCCTGGGAGGAATCTGAGTATAAGGGATGAGACCACTAAGGACAGAAGCATTTCATTCAGAAATATGGTAAATGGGATATGTATAAAGTCTGGGGACACCCAAATCCAATTAGCATCCAAGTGAAGGCTTGCTAAATGTCAGGTATCCTCCTAAGCAAGTTCTTTATTTTTGTACTGAGGATTAAATTCAGGGGTGTTCTGCCTCTGAGCTCCACCCCCGGCCCTATTTTATTTTTTATTTGGAAACAGGGTCTCACTATGTTGCTGAGGCTGGCCTCGAACCTGTTGATCTTCCTGTCTTAGCCTCCTAGTGCTGGGATTACAGGTGTGCACCAGCACGCTGGACTGCAAGTGACTTATTTAAGCATCGCAACAACCTACTGTCTCCACTTCGCAGACAAGGGATGGGAGGCAAAGAGAGGGTAGGCAGCTTGCCGGTCACAGGAGTCTTACTTGAGGCAGTCTGACCCCGACCCCATGTGCTGATTACCCTTATCTGAAGTGGCAGAAGTGCTTGCTCGGGAGAAACAAACAACAATTGAAAAAAAAAAAAAAGCTGATGGTTTTTCAACATCTTGACTAAAAAAGGTGTAAACATATTGTTTCTAAACTTACCAGGTAACAAGAATCATTATTCTTGTAATTGCTGCCCGGACTGTAATGTGTGTCTGAATCACATGGGGCCCTTGTTAAAATGCACGTTCTGAGAGCAGGGTGTGGTGGCGCACGCTTGTAATCCCAGTACTTTGGGAGGCGGAGACCGGAGGATCCGGGTTCCTGGCCAGCCTCAGCTCTCTCGCTCTCTCTCTCTCCCTGTCTCCGTCTCCCTCTCTCTCTCTCCTTAGTGAGGCCCTCCGCAACTTCGTGAGACCCGGTTTCAAAATAAAGTATAAAAAATAGGGCCGGGGGCATAGCGCGGAGGTAGAACGCCCCTGGGTTCAATCCCCGGTACCGCAAAAAAAAAAAAAAATGCACGTTCTGGTCCAACGATACCACTCGTGGGGATCTTTCCAAAGGGGCTGAAATCAGAGAATTACAGTAATCTATGCATATCCAAGTTCATAGCAGCACAATTCACAATAGCCAAATTGTGGAACCAACTAGGTGTCCATCAACAGAGGAATGGATCACAAAATTGTGAGATATACACACGATGGAATTTTATTCAGCAATAAAGAACAAAATTATGTCATTTGCAGGAAAATGCTGCATGCATGTATGTCACCATCACTATGAACCACATTATGATGTGAGACTATAATGCACCAATAAAAATATATAAAAAATGCAGATTCTGGGTGTAGCTTAGCGGTAGAGCATGTGCTTAGCAAGTGCAGGGTGGGGGCTCAATCCCTAGCATAGGACCCACCAGCCACAGGGGGCCTGCAAAATCTCAGGCTCCCCCCAAAAATCTATTCTGACTCAGCAGGTCTGGGTGGGCCTGAGATTTTTCTTCAAGGTTCCTGATGCTGGTCCACGGACCACACTTTGAGGAGCAAGACTCTAGGCAGAGCTAGGCATGGTGGAGCACACTTGTAATCCCAGTACTTGGGAGGCTGAGACAGGAGGATCACAGGTTCACGGCCAGCCTCAGCTACTTAGTGAGGCCCTCCGCAACTTAGTGAGACCCTGTTTAAAAATAAAAAATAGGGCTGGGGGTGTAGCTCAGAGGTAGAATGCCCCTGAGTTCAATCCCCAGTAACACACACACACACACACACACACACACACACACACACACAGACTCTAGGCTGAGGGCAAGAGGGTCTGTATTACTGTATTACTGGACATGGATTTCTCTGGCTGAGGGTGGATGAACCAGGAGCCCTGAGCTGGCTGGGAGAAGCGCCGGTGAGGCCTGGCGGTGGGAGGCTGGACGGGCGACGAGTGGCCCGGCCAGTCCACCGTGTTATGGAAGGTCTGCGGAGAGACTGAATAAGCAGGGCGTGCTAGAAGGCGAGGTGTCGGGCAGGTCTAGCAGGGAGGAGACCCGGGGTCCACCTTGGCTGTTTCCAGTCCTCACGCCAGGCGCGGGTTGGTCGACCTTGTTGACCTGCTAGATCCGCAGCAGGCTGTTTGTTGAATGAATGTGGAGCTGGGGGCAGCCACAGAGAGGCTGAAGCAGCGTTCCTCCCCTGGAGCCCACTGCCTGACCGTAGGAATGACTCACGTCCTGCCGCCCCCTCACTTTCTCAGTCTCAAGCCCCGCATCCTGGGCGTGGGGACCCCTTCCTTCTCAGCTGCAGGATCCTGTTACACACAGTTCCTGCCTTTCCAGCAAGTTGCTTTTCTTTTGTTTTGGGGTTTTTTTTTTTTTTTTTTTTTGCAGAACTGAGGATTGAACCCAGGGGCATTCTACCCCTGAGCTACACCCCCCGTCCTATTTTTTATTCTTTATTTTGAAACAGGGTCTCACTAAGTTGCGGAGGGCCTCACTAAGTAGCTGAGGCTGGCTATGAACCTGAGATCCTTCTGTCTCAGCCTCCCAAGTACTGGGATTACAAGCGTGCACCACCATGCTCGGCTTTTCTTTTCTTTTCTTTTTTGGGGGGGAGGGTACAGGGGATTGAACCTAGGGGCGATCTACCTCTGAGCTACACTCTCAGCCCTATTTTACTTTTTATTTTGAAACAGTCTTGCTAAGTTGCCGAGGGCCTCACCAAAGGGCTGAGGCTGTCCACGAACCTGGATCCTCCTGTCTCAGCCTCCCAAGTACTGGGATTATAGGCATGTGTCACTGTGCCGGTTGACATAGGTTTTTAATACAGACGGGTATATAAGTACTATTGTTCTTCCCCTTTGAAACTTATCCTGAAATTTGATTGCTATTGTGGCAGTGTTGGGAGGTGGGTCCTTTAAGAGGTGGTTTGTGTTGTTAGCAGGGATTAATGCCTTTTTGGTGGTATTGGGTATTATTATTATTATCATTATTTGCGGTACTGGGGATTGAACCCAGAGGCATTCTACCTCCGAGCTACACACCCAGCCCTATTTTATTTTTGAAACAGATTCTCCTTAGGTTGCTGAGTCTCACTACTTGCTGAGGCTGGCCTCGAACCTGCAATCCTCCTGTCTCAGCTTCCCAAGTACTGGGGTTACAGGCATGCGCCACTATACGCAGCAAGGTGCCTTCCTTCCCTGGGTGAGAGTCAAGAAAGCTGAGCCTTGGAGGAAACAGGGAGTCCCAGCTGCAGGCTCCTAGAGTTCTGTCTGAAGAAGTGCGAGGGTGCTGTGCTGTCCTGAGGTTGACTCAGAGGGGAAACAGGAACATCTGGACCATTCCAGGCTCTAAGGACCGTGTGGTTTCCTGTCTGGGTCCTCGGCCACATCACACCTCCATGTGTGAACACACAGAGCCAAAGGAAAGAGAGAAGGCGATGAGCAGCCAGGCAGGAGGCACGGAAGTCAGAGAGACAGGCTGACCAGGATGCCTGGCACAACCCAAATCCAGCTCTTTCTCGCTGGCCTGAGACTGGCCTCAACCGGGGAGTCTCCACATCAGAGCTGGGCTGCCTGGGTGCCCGGGAGCACCTCTAACTCCTACCCTCCATGCCAGGGCCCAAGCTCACCCTGCACCCTGCAGGGGCAAAGATGTGGACACTGGGTGCCAGTGCTGTTCCCTGGGGACTGAGGAAATAGAAAACGTCCAGAGACCAAATGGCCAGACACGGCCAAAGCGAGCAGTGCGAAGATGGGTCCTTCCTTGAAACATTCTTTTGGACCCATTTCCTGGGGAAATTGACGACAGGCAGGTTTGAATTCCAGAATGGGTTTCCTTTCAGTAACTCTAAATGCTTGGTCAGTCGGGCGTGGAGGCGCACACTTATAATCCCAGTACTTGGGAGGCTGAGACAGGAGGATCGCAGGTTCGAGGACAGCCTCAGCATATAGTGAGACTTTCATCAACCTAGCGAGACCCTGTTTCAAAATAAAAATAAAATAGGGCTGGGGGTGTAGCTCGGAGGTAGAATGTCCCTGGGTTCAATCCCCAGTACCACAAAAAATAAAATAAAATATGGTCAGGCCACAACTTTCTTTTCTTTTTTGGTAGTAGGAATTAAACCTAGGGGCATTTTACCTCTGAGTTACACCCCCAGCCCTTTTTATTTTGAAAAAGGGTCTCACTAGGTGGCTGAGGGTCTTGCTAAATTGCTGAGGCTGGCCTCGAACCTGCGATCCCCCGTCTCAGCCTCCCAAGTACTGGGATTACAGGTGTGCGCCACCATGCCCAGCTCTACAACTTTCTTTCTGGAGAGAACATGTGCTCTGGTTTCCTGCCTCTTCCTCCTCCAGGGAAACTGGGGCAAATCTTGTAGCTAGTCTCCTAGAAATGCCTTTTTCTATTCCAAAAGGATTTGAGGAGGCTTAAAATACAGGCTGTAAAAGTAACGGTTAATAGAAACAAAGGAAGGAGAAGTAGATGTGTTAATTGCAAAGAAGAGTTAACATCTGGGGCTATCACGCTTGCCTCTGCGCTAACTGGCATGCCGGGAGAAAGCACAACACTGAAGCGTGTCAGCTTCTTCACTGGCTTAACTGTGGCTTGGGTCTCTGGGTCTCAGTTTCTTCCATTGCAAGAGATGAGACATCAGAGGGCCTGCGATCATGCCTGGCTTGCAGGGAGCGTCCGGTGCACTGCGGGTCCTACTCTCTCGATTACCTGGGCATAGGGAGGAGAGCATGGGTAGAGAGGAGGCGGCTCGTCCTCACTCCATGGCTCTCACCTTCTCCTCCTGGGAGTTCTCCCCGACTGTGCCCATCCAGCTACTAAGGGATGCCCCCCCCCCAAGCTGCCTTTGTCCCTGGCCTGGCTCCACAACATTCCCAGGCCCGCTGGAGTTCCCCTCTTCCCAGTGGACTTTTCCCAGGATGCTGACTCGGTGCACAATGAGCGGTGACCTCAGATGCATTTCCTTGACCGAAAGTCTAAGCTCAGAAAGCGCATGCGTGGCATCACCTCCTCCTTTCGTCTGGACTTCCGCAGGTCTGGTGGGCCTTCCTTCCGAGCCAGGGCCGGCCTTCCTGGCTCTTGGCAGCTCAACTCCACCCACTGAGTTAGTGCGGGATGGAGATACCCCCAAGGGAAGTTGGAACCTACCCAGCCGGGCCTGGTGGTCTGCTGCCTTGATCTGTCCTCTGAGGGTGAGGGTGGGAAGGGACCTTCGGGCTCATGGGCTGGGAGAGTGACTCGCCGAAGCTCTGGGGCACTGAGGGTCTGGGCCGGTGCCACGCATCACGATGCTGTTCCTTCTGCGTTGGCAGCAGTTGGATTTGAGACATCCCCACTCTCTACCAATAGTGGGAAAGGTTTGAAAGAGCTTGGTCCAGGCGGCATCTGGTCATCTGACACACACCTCACTTTTAACACAGGCTCTGCAGTTGGCCCTCAGCTAGTTACTGAATAAAGAATAAGAGTGCTGAGCATGGTGGTGCACACCTGTAATCCCAGAATTTGGGAAGCTGAGACAGGAGGATCTCAGGCTCCGTAACTTAGCAAGACCTATAGCAACTTCGTGAAACCCTGTTTCAAAATAAAAAGGGCTGGGGGTATAGGTTGTAGGTAGAATGCCCCTGGGTTCAATCCCCAGTACCAACAACAACAACAAAAAGAACAAGAGCACTTAGACGTGCTAGACGCCCTTGAAAACAGAAGCAGATGTTGAATCTTTTAGTCTTCCCAACAGCCCCATGAAGTAGGGACTCTCCATCTCTTCTCTTTACAAACTGGGAGACAGAGGCGGAGTGTGTATCTGCCCACAGCCGAGTAGCAGAGCGGGTAGTTAGGATTCACAGTGTTTAACCACTAGAGCCATCGGCATAAGATCCCAGAGCGTTCTTTTCTTTTCCTTCCTTCCTGTGTCTTTTGTACTAGGGATTGAACCCAAGGGCATTCTACCTCCGAGCCACACCTCCATGCCCTCCCCCTTTCTTATTTTGAAATAGGGCCTCACAAAATTGCTGAGGCTGACCTCAAACCTGTGATCCTCCTTTCTCAGCCTCCCAAGTACTGGGATTACAGGCTTGCGCCACCGCACCCGGCTCTAATGCCTTGATTCTAACAGGGATTAGATTACCCTCGGGTTCTCTGCTCTCCCCGGCACCAAGGCAGAAGAACCAATACCATTTGTGCGTGAGGTAGGGGTCCTCATGACACCACCCCCTCCTTTCCCATCCCAGGGGACTCTAACTTCTCTTCCCCTCTGGGAACATAAAGACATCTCAATCAAGGCATATCCAGGTCTCTGAGCAACACACCCCACTGATCCTCTCTTTGAACCCCAGCACCCTCCCACATCCCACAAGCCCACCCCAGAGGCCTGTGACCCCCCACCGTGAAGGATACGCACCCTGGCTGTCCAGCAAGCACTGGCCAACTTGAAGAGCCTCTACCACAGACTGGAGAGCCGGTGAACAGGCTGAGAAAAACACGTGGTGGGAAAAGTTCTGGGGAATTTCCTTACGAATAATTCGAATATTGCTGTTTTAATTGGCAGAACCCTGAGGACCTTTAACAGATCAGTCTTTTTATCCAATGTTGTCATAACCTTGCTATGTAGTAAAGGTCGAGGGAGGAGTACGTTTGTCCCTGCTCTGGGACCTGAACTTTCTTTTGCAGCCAGTCTGACCTTGGGACCCAGAGCTTGGCCTACCTCATATAACTGAACCACATGTTCCGGGGAAGTCAGAGGTCACTCAGGTGAAGTGTAAGCCTGTATAGATGACTCAGACATAGCAACAGTTTACAACATACTTGTTTCTGCTATTCAGTGACCTGCCCCTAGAGATGGTAAAAACATGTGGGGAGGAGCCAGGCGTGGTGATTTACCCTTGTAATCCCAGTACTTGGGAGGCTGAGGCAGGAGGATCACAGATTTGAGGACAGCCTCAGCAAGTAGTGAGACTCTCATCAACCTAAGGAGACCCTGTTTCAAAATAAAAAAAAAAATTGGGCTGAGGGTGTAGGTCAGAGGCACAATGTCCCTGGGTTCAATCCCCAGTATCCCCCCCAAATGTGGGGAGGGCTCCAGAGTACTCTAAACCTGGTGCTTCTGGCTGGAACATTTTAATCTCCACTACAATCCTGACGAAAGACCATGACCCAGATCTCTCACGGCTGAAGACATAGAGAAATGCCCCCAAATATGCAGAACAAATCTTATCAATGTCAGAACCACACTATCTATCAGGTGAAGTACCAAGAAGCAAGCTTAAAAATCTCAAAAGGACCGGGAGCGCTCTAGTCACATCCACACACAATTAACTCGTGTAATTCCGGTAGGTTCCGACTGTTAACATTTTACATTCTTGAGAATGCGGTCTGAGAGACTTGGGATTCGTTCAAGGTGACACACACTGCAGCAAGAGTCAGAATTTGAACAAGAAGCAGTGCCCCCCCAAATCTTCCCCTCCCTCCTCCCCTGTGCTACAGCCAAGGCGCAGAAAACGTGGGTCGGTCGTAAGGAAATTAATGGCCCGCAGCTACCCTGTAGCTCTGCGCCACCATCGAGGACGCAGGCCGGTTCTCGTGACTCTTGGATTTTTCGGTTTTCACCCCAGTGCATGACTGCGGGAGCCCAGCGACCACGTGAGTTTTCCCGTCCCCCGCCCGGCGAGGGACAGAGGCTGTCTGGCCAAGGGCAAGTCACGGGTGCGACAGCGAGCCAGGAATGGATCTGGAGTCTTGGGGCACATGCTCCCCCGCCACGTCACCCGGCGGCCGGGAGGGGCGTCGGCCAGGTGTGACCCCCTGGAGCCGCAGGTCCGAAGTGCGGCTCTGCGCGCGGTCCGCCCAGCGAAACGGGGCCGCGCGGGAGGAACTGGGAATGACCTTGGCTGCGGCCTCGGGGACCCGCACGACGACCTCCAGGGCTGGGCGATGGTCCCCGCGGTCGGCGCCCAGGACCAGCCCGCGCGGCAGACGCTGCGGGGTGCGGGGAGAGGCCGCGCGAGTGGGCTGTTCCGCCCCACGTGGACAAGGCTCCTCCGGGGGGCGTGGCCTCGGCGCGGGCCGGACCAATGAGCGCAGCCGTCGGGCTCACCCGGCTGGGCACGCCGGACCGGCGGGGGCTACGTCACGCGGGGGCGGGGCCACGGGCGGCGCGAGGCGCGGCAGGTCACGCGGGGCGCGCCGCGGCTATAAATAGGGGTGGGCGGCGCGCTCCGCCAGAGCCATGGCTGCCGGCGCTCGCTGCGCACCTTGTCTGCTGGGCCTCTGAGGCGCCGCCGCCGCCGCCGCCGCTCCTTCCGCTGCGTCGCGCCTAGCCGAGACGTCCGGGCGCCGCAGTGCCGGCGCCTAGCTCGCCGCCGCCGCAGGTTGCGCGCGTCGGGGCCCAGCCGCCGCCCGGTCTCCTGGTCCCGCTCGGCCCTCGCCCCGCTGGTGAGTCCTGGCGCCGCGGCGCGGAGCTCTTTCTTCTCGGGCGGGCGTGGGGCGCGGGCGCGGGCGCGGGCTCGGGCTCCGGCTCCGGCTCCGGCCGCCCCTCCTCCCCGCCGCCGGCCTTTTTGGCGGCCCCGGGCGGCGCGCGCGGGAACGGCCCTGTTCCGGCTTGGGCGCGCGCGGGCGGGAGGGGACCCGGCGCCACGTGCCCGCCGCCCCGCGCGACCCGCGGGGACCCAGACCCGGGCCGGGGGGCGGGAAGGGGGACCCCGGGGCCGAGGGGCGGGGAGGGGACCCCGGGGCGCGCTGCTATTGTCCTTTCCTCCCCCTCGCCCCCGCAGGATGAACTTGCGTCCTTTCTCTAATCCGCCATGGAAGTGTGCTGCGTGCCTGTAGCCCTCCAGAGCCAAAGAGACCCCAGACGACAGACGCCCGGACGCAGCGTATAGCAGTAACTCCCAGCTCGGTTTCCGTGCCGTAGTTTACAGTATTTAATTTTTATATAATATATACTATTTATTACAGCGTGTGTTGTTTTTTTTTTTTGGATACCTCATTTTCGCGTACCTTGCAAAAGCCGCTCAGTAATTCATTCTCTTGGTAAGAAACCACTGCTCAGTCTTGAGAATGTCGTCCATCGCCGCCGCGTCTGGTCCCCTGGTGAACTACCTATGGCTGCTCATCCTGGGCTTCATCATTGCGTTTGTCCTGGCGTTCTCCGTGGGAGCCAATGATGTAGCAAATTCGTTTGGTACCGCTGTGGGCTCAGGGGTGGTGACCCTGAAGCAAGCCTGCATCCTCGCGAGCATCTTCGAAACGGTGGGCTCGGTCTTACTGGGGGCCAAAGTGAGCGAAACCATCCGGAAGGGCCTGATCGATGTGACCATGTACAACGAGACCCAAGGGCTGATGATGGCCGGCTCCGTCAGTGCTATGTTTGGTAAGTTCTTTTTATGGATTGTGCTCTTAGGGGTGGGTCGGCAGATTTCTGTCGGGGTGGTTCCGTTTTTGTGCGGAACCTTTGTGATGACTGCGTACATAATGGAGTTTGGCCTTTTACTTCATTGAATTTGACTGTTTCAGGTTCTGCTGTGTGGCAGCTAGCGGCTTCGTTTTTGAAGCTCCCCATTTCTGGGACCCATTGTATTGTCGGTGCAACCATTGGTTTCTCCCTCGTGGCAAAGGGGCAGGAGGGTGTCAAGTGGTCTGAACTGATAAAAATTGGTATGTTTAATTCTAAACTTTTCTTCTTGTCATATGTTACCATGGCATTGTGTATGAGAGTGTATGGTGTAAAATGGACAGATTTTTGAAAATATAGCATTAACATTTGAAGTATTTTTTTGGTTCCTGGTTTCATGACATTTTTTTCATGATGTGTTCTATTCTAGTGATGTCTTGGTTCATCTCTCCTCTGCTTTCTGGTATTATGTCTGGAATTTTATTCTTCCTTGTTCGTGCATTCATCCTCCGTAAGGTAATCTTTCTCCTTCCTATTATGACTTTTCACAGGCCACACTTAGTCTTATTCATGTGCCATGCTTGCAGATGAGATTGGTATGTTGGTGTGTGGCCTTGGAAAATTAAAAAGGTTCTTTGTTCTGTACATCTCTTATGTTGTGGAGTTCTGCAAAAGAAGTAAGTTTTTAATACCCAAGGGGACATTTAGAAAGGAAAAATTGAGTGAGTACTATGGAGCCTTGAGAAATAGGAGAAGCTGGGCATGGTGGTGCATGCTTTTAACCCCAGTACTTGGGAGGCTGAGATAGGAGGATGGAAGTTTTGAGACCAACCTTAGCAACTTAGTGAGACCCTGTTTCAAAATAAATAATAAAATTGGGACGAGGGTATAGTTCGGAGGTAGAATACTCTTGGGTTCAATCCCCAGTATCCCCCCCCCAATAGGAAAGACTGGGAATGAAAAAGTAAGGAAGATGGCTTTGTCTAGCTTCATGCAGATTAGCACTTTCTCTAAACCACCATTGTGTTCAGGCCATTGGAGTTGTGTGTAGGGTTCAACAAGTCGCAATAGCCCCTTGGCTGTTTTTTAAGCTGCCAGTTAAATAGGTCTCTACAGTGCTGATTATCACAACGAGTTTGTAAGTTTCTAGACGAGGCTCCTATCTCCTCTGCTGACTACAGTTTCTCAGTATAGGTAAAAAGAACCAATAAAGGTAGTTTTGTTTGTTTCGTCAGTTTAATTTCCTGTTCATTTGAAAATCCCTTTTGAGCCTGGCGTGGTGGCGCATGCTTGTAATCCCAATACTTGGGAGGCGGAGACCGGAGGATCCGGGTTCAAGGCCAGCCTCAGCTACTTAGTGAGGCCTCTGCAACTTCGTGAGACCTGGTTTCAAAATAAAGTATAAAAAATAGGGCCGGGGATGTAGCTCGGAGGTAGAAAGCCCGTCAATCCCCGGTACCGCAAAAAAAAAAAAAAGAGAAAAGAAAATCCCTTTTGAGGGACCCAGTAGCATTTCTTCTATCAAGTCTGATGTCCACTCCAAAAAAATTTTTTTGTGTGTGTGGTACAGGGGATGGAACCCAGGGGCATTCCTACCTCTGAGCTATACCCCCAGCCTGATTTTATTCTTTTATTTTGAAACAGGGTCTCACTAAGTTGCAGAGGGCCTCACTAAATTGCTGAGGCTGGCCATGAACCTGTGATCCTCCTGTCTTAGTTCCCAAGTACTGGGATTGCAAGCGTGCACCACCATACCCAGCTCCAAAATAAATTTAGACAGCAAGGGATTATGTTGGCAGTGGACTGAGTTACAGTAAGAATAAATGCATTTTTCTCAGGAAACAAGGTTGCCCCTTTTCTAAGGCAAATGACTCTTAACACTCCATTGTTAAGTTCTTAAAGAATTCTCCTAAACTATAGAAATCTGAGTGAAGGGAGATGGTTAGCTCAGTCCCAGGGGGGCAAGGGTATATCAGGCCTCCACTTGTCTGGTCTAGTTCTTGGCTTCTCTGGGGAAGGATTTGTGTCTGTTTCTATAGAATTTCTGTAACTGGTGAAGTGATTCACTTGTGTCACTTATCCACAGCCTGAGTCTGGCAGAACATTGTAGCCTAACACTGAACATTTGAAACATTTATAACTTGGTATGATGTGAGGGCAAAAGGTCACTGATGCTAAGGGACTCATAGTTGGATACAGTTTCATTCAGGAAGCAGGTCCGATTAGCACCTACTTCCAATGCCCAGTCTATACTATATGGCTATGTGCTTAAAGTTGAGGCTCACCAGTAGTCAAGGACCAGAGAGGGCTTTTGTTTTGTTTTGATTTTGGTATTGGGGATTAAACCCTGGGGCATTCAACCTCTGAGCTATACCCCAGTCCATTCTGTTTTTATTTTGAAACAAGGTCTTGTTAGGTTGCTGAGGGTCTTGCTAAGTTGCTGAAGCTGGCCTCCAACCTGCAGTCTTCCTGTCTCAGCCTCCCAAATTATTGGGGCTGGGACTACAGATGTGGGCCACCATACCTGGTTTTTTTTTTTCTTTTTTTTTGGGTACTGGGGGTTGAACCTAGGGGTATTCTACCTCTGAGCTACACCCCCAGCCATGCCAGGTATCTTTACCCCCAACTTATTACTGAAGTTAGATATATTAACTTAACTATATGTTTCTTTGTTTTTTTTTTTTTTTTTTTTTTTTTTTTTTT
>PVJS01052274.1:0-13664 GCA_004027185.1 Glis glis
AAATAATCCGATCAAGAAGTGGGCAGCTGAAATGAATAGACACTTCACGAAAGAAGAGATACAAATGGCCAATAGGTACATGAAAAAATGTTCAACATCATTAGCAATCAGGGAGATGCAAATCAAAACTACTCTAAGATTTCATCTGACCCCAATAAGAATGGCAATCATTAAGAAGTCAAACAACAACAAATGTTGGTGAGGATGTGGGGAAAGTGGGACTCTTCTACACTGTTGGTGGGATTGCAAGCTAGTTCAACCACTGTGGAGGTCAGTGTGGAGATTCCTCAGAAAACTGGGAATGAACCCTTCATATGATCCGGCTATACCACTACTGGGTATCATACCAAAGGGATTGAAACCAGAAAACTACAGTAATATATGTATACCCATGTTCATAGCAGCACAATTCAAAGTGGCTAAATCATGGAACCAACTTAGGTGTCCATCAACAGATGAGTGGATTACAAAATTGTGGGAAATACACACAATGGAATTCTACTCAGCAATAAAGAAGAACAAAATAACATCATTTGCAAGAAAGTGGAAGGACCTGGAGAACATTATGTTAAGCGAGATCAGTCAATCACAAAAAAAGAAGGGACATATGTTTTCATTAATATGTACAACCTAAGGTGTAGTAGGGTCACACAAGGGACTCTGGTTGATAATGGAGAACCCTCAGCGGAACAAGGGAAGTGGTACAAGGGAAGGGGGAGGGCAAGAAAGAAGTGAATTAATGGAATTACTATCATAAACAATATGTACATGTGAAAATATACCAACATCATTCTTGGTACTTCATACGGGTGGGGGGAGGCGGGGGGGCACTAAGAGCTGTGTGCATATATGTTAACATCAAATAGATATTCATTGCAATGTAAGACTCCAATAAAAGCATGTTAAAAAAAATAGTGCTTGGGGGCATAGCCCAGAGGTAGAAGGCCTCTGGGTTCCATCCCCAGTACCACACACACATACAAAAAAAAAAAAAAAAAAAAAAAAAAAAAAAAAAAAAAAAAAAAAAAAAAAAAAAAAAGAGAGAAAGAAAGAAAGGAAAAGAAGAAAGAGGGAAAACACCATCTCTCTCACCTAAACAGTTCTCCCCAGTTCCCAATCTTCCAGTCCAAGCTGGAGAGGAGGCCCTGCCTGTGCCTCTGTTCACCCCTCTTCCTGGGTCCCTGCACCCCCTGCCCATCAGGGTCCCCCCTTCCTCCCAGACTGTCTCAAGTGCAGCTCCCTTTGGAGAGGCACTGAAGTGTAGACACTCAGTCCGACTGGGGTTTCTCCGTTTGTGGTTCCTTGCTATCCTCCGCCTTGTACTTTCCTGCGCCCACACCCTCCTCACCATGTCAAGTTGAAGGGGCCAGGTGTGGCCTGGGTGTGGCCTCCCCAGCATTGCGTTGGGCGGCCGGCTGGGAACACTATTGAACCTCAGTTAATACTTGTAACCTTGACCTGAACTTCATCTGCGGATCTGTTCTGAGCTTACAGCCACTCTGTTTAACATTTTGGTTATCGCAGACTCCTTACACATACATCAAATATCCTTTAAGTTGGACCAGCCATTGTGGCACATGCCTGTAGTTCCAGTGACTCAGGAGGCTGAGATAGGAGGACGTTAAGTTTGAGGCTAGCCTGGGCAAGTTAGTGAGACCCCATATCAATATAAAAAAATAAAAGGAAAAGGGCTGGGGGCGTAGTTCAGTGGTAGAGCACCCCTGGGTTTAATCCCCAATACTGCCAAAAAAATAAAAATAAAAATAAGAGAGAGAAGCCAGGGCGGGGGCATGGCGCACGCCTGTAATCCCAGTACTTGGGAGGCTGAGACAGGAGGATTGCAGGTTCAAGGACAGTCTCAGCAAGTAGTGAGACTCTCATCAACCTAGTAAGATCCTGTTTCAAAAAATAAAAAATAAAAAATCAGGCTGGGGGTGTAACTCAGAGGTAGAATGCCCCTGGGTTCGGGGAGGGGGAAGAAAACTTTAATCTTAATTGTCTTTTGGTTATTTTAAAGCCAAAATAAAACCAGAACAACCCCTTTTAAGTCATATGGCAATAGCTTTAGATCATAGGTTCATTAAAGAACCTATAGGAAAATTAAAAATCACAATTAGAATGGGTCAGCTGAGTGCAGTGGTGTGCACCTATAATCTCAGTACTTGGTAGGCTGAGACGGGAGGATTGCAGGTTCGAGGCCAGACACAGCAACTTGGAGAGGTCCTCAGCAACTTAGTGAGAGCCTGTTTCAAAATAAAAAATAAAATAGGGCTGAGGGTGTAGCTCAGAGGTAGAATGCCCCTGGGTTCAATCTCTAGTACTACAAAAAGAAAGAAATTAAGAAAAGAGAGAAAGAGAAAGAAGAAGAAGAAGACTAAGATGAAGACGAAGACGAAGAAGAAAGAAAAGAGGGGAGGGGAGGGAGAGGGAGAGGGAGGGAGAAAGAAAGAAAGAAACAGGAAGAAAGAAAGTCTCTACCCAGGGATGAATATGATAACCATGTACTTGGGAGAAAAGGGCAGTTTGAGCATCTTGGTCTGAATGAGCAGGCTGCAGGCCTGGCTTGCAGTAGGCGCTCGCTGGTAAGTCCTTATGGAAGAGAGGGTCTCAATGATCAAAACAATTTCTCTCGTGGTTGAGGGAGTAGAACGGGGTCTGATTCTCAAGCCAGGTCGCAGCTGATTTGTGAGGCTGGCAGAGGTCTATGCGCTTTGGTCTTTTGTTCCTTCGTGGATAAGGTAGGGAGGGTCAGGGGTGTGGGACCTGACACCTGCAGGTCAGCAGTGCTCTGTCTCACCTGAGTGCTCCTGCGACCTCTGTCTGTCTGTCTTTCTATATTTTAATTGAAGTAAAATTTGCTTATTTGTTTGTCTTGTGGTACTGGGGATCGAAACCAGGGGCATTCTACCTTTGAGTTACACCCCTGCTCAATTTTATTTTTTTGTTTTGTAACAGGATCTCATTAGGTTGCTGAGAATCTCACTACATTGCTGAGGCTGTCCTTGAACCTACCATCTTCCTGTTTCAGCCCCCCAAGTACTGAGATTAGGGGCCACCACGCCCAGCTGAAGTAAAATTTATGTAAGATTAAATTAATCATTTATTTTACTTATCTATCATCTATGTATCTATCTATGTATCTATCTATGTATCTATCTATCTATCTATCTAATCTATCTATTTATTTATACTGGGGATTGAACCCAGGGGCATTGTACCTCTGAGCTACACCCCCAGCCCTATTTTATTTTTTGAAACAGGGTCTCATTAAGTTGGGTAGGGCCTCACTAAGTAGCTGAGGCTGGCTGCGAGCTTGTGATCCTCCTGTCTCAGCCTCCCAAGTACTGGGATTACAGGCATGCGCCACTGCGCCAGGCTATAAAATTAACCATTTTGAAACACAAATTTAGTGGTATTTTCTGGTGTTGTACAACCACTACCTCTAATTCAAAAATATTTTCATCACCCAGCAGGAACCCTCACACCAGTAAGCAGCCTCTGTCCGTGCTCTGTCCCCAGCCCCTGTCAACCATTCATCTGGGTTCTGTCTCGATGGCTCTCCTATTCTGAACATTTCACATATAGAGCATAATACAACATAGGGCCTTTTGTATCTGGCTTCTTGCACTTTAGCACAATGTTTTGAAGTTCATTCCTGTTGTGCCATATTAGTACCACATTCTTTTTTAGGGCTGAGTAATATTCTTTTGTGTTGCCCTCCTAGTGTGTGTGTGTGTGTGTGTGTGTTATTGGAGATTGATCCCAGAGGCTCTCTACCACTGAGCTACAATCCCAGGCCTCTCTTATTTTTTATTTTGCAGTACTAGGGATTGAACCTGTGAGGCTGAAGAACAGCCATGACAGGCTGTGCTTCTGAAGGAACTAGACTAGGCCCAAGTTTCTGTTTCTCAGAAACCAAACTAAAAGATGTTCCCACAGAAACCATCGCTTGATGGAGCCTTTCAGAACAATGGTAGGGCCTAAAACCAATAGGTCCAAGAAGTGTTCCCACAGAAACTACCACCCAGTGGGGCCTATCAGAACAATGGTAGGGCCTAAACCAATAGTTCCAAGAGATGTTCTCACAGAAACTACCACCCGGTGGGGCCTATCAGAACAATGGTGTAAAGTCCCCAACTCCCCAGGTGTGACGAGCCAATCAGTGAACTCCAAATACCCCTAACTGTTGCCAACTATATATGTAACCAATATGTATAAAAGCCTGAGTAATCTAGAGCTCAGGGTCGGAGGTCAATACTCCACTGTGCTGGATGAGACTCGGACCCTAGCTCAAGCTAGCTAATAAAGTTCTTTTGCTTTTGCATTATCGATTGGTGGAACTGGTTTCTCACTTCGAACACTCGAACCCGCAACCTAACAAACCCAGGGGCATTCTACCTCTGAGCTACAACCCCAGTCCTAATTTTTATTCTTTATTTTGAAACAGGGTCTCACTAAGTTGCGGAGGGCCTCACTAAGTAGCTGAAGCTGGCCGTGAACCCGGATTCTCCGGTCTCAGCCTCCCAAGTACTGGGATTACACGCCCGGCTCTCTTATTTTATATTTCAAGACAGGATATTTCTAAATTGCCCAGGCTGTCCTTGAACTTATGATCAACTTGCCACAGGCTCCCAAGTCATTGGGATTACCAGCGTGTGTGCCACTGCACCCAGCAAAGTTTAATTACTTACTATCTGATATAACAGGATTGATCTATTAGTCACTGTAGTAAAAACTGAGGCCGGGCATGGTGGCGCACGCTTGTAATCCCAGTACTTTGGGAGGCGGAGACTGGAGGATCCGGGTTCACGGCCAGCCTCAGCTCTCTCTCTCTCTCTCTCTCTCTACTTAGTGAGGCCCTCCACAATTTCATGAAACCCGGTTTCATAATAAAGTATAAAAAATAGGGCCGGGGGTGTAGCGCGGAGGTAGAACGCCCCTGGGTTCAATCCCCGGTACCGCAAAAAAAAAAAAAACCCTGACTCTAATTAATCATATAATGTAAACTGTTCCAATTTACTTCCATTCAAATAACATTATGAAAGCGAGGCGTGGCGGCACATGCCTGTAATCCCATCATTTGGGAGGCTGAGATAGGAGGGTTGCAGGTTTGAGGACAGCCTCAGCAAGTAGTGAGACTCTCAGCAACCTAGCAAGACCCTGTTTCAAAATAAAATAAAATGAAATAGGGCTGGGGGTGTAGCTCAGAGGTAGAATGCCCCTGGGTTCAATCACCAGAACCACAAAATAAATAAATAAATAAATAAATAAATAAATAAATAAATAAATATATAAATACATAAATGAAACAAATATCATGAAATTTGGCTACTATGGAGGAATTATTATTATTGTTGTTGTTTTGTGTGTGTGGTACTGGGGATTGAACCCAGGGGCATCCTACCTCTAAGCTATATCTCCAGCCCTTTTTATTTTGTTTGTTTGTTTATTTATTTATTTATTCATGATACTGGGGATTGAACCCAGGGGCATTCTACCTCTTAGCTAACCCCCAGCCCTATTTTATTTTATTTTTTTGTTTGGAAATAGGGTCTCACTAAGTTGCTAAGAGCCTCACTAAGTAGCTGAGGCTGGCTTCAAACCTGTGATTCTCCTGTCTCAGCCTCCCAAGTACTCGGATCACAAGTGTGCAGCCACCATGCCCGGTTTCTATTTTTATTTTTGAAACAGGTTCTCACTAAGTTGCAGAGGGCCTCACTAAGTTGCTGAGGCTGGCTTCAAGCCTCTGATCTTCCTGTCTCAGCCTTCCAAGTACTGAGATTATAGGCGTGTGCCACCATGCCAGGCCTATTTTTTTGTTTGTTTTGAAACAGGGTCTCCCTAGGTTGCTGCGTTTCTCACTATGTTGCTAAGGCTGTCCCTGAACCTGCGATCCTCCTGTCTCAGTCTCCCAAGTACTGGGATTACAAGCGTGCGCCACCACGCCCGGCTATGGAGGATTATTGACAAAGAAAACAGAGATGATTAAAATCTCCAAATAGACTTGATTCACGTTTTTTGTTTGTTTTGCAGTGCTGGGGATGGAACCCAAGGCCTCGCACGTGCTAGGCAAGAGCTCCCCCACTGAGCTACACCCCCAGCTCCATGTCAGATTCATGTTTGAGGTGGGTCCTGCATCACCATCGTGGACGTCAACCTACTGCCATCATCAATAAAGAACACTTGCAAAAACCGGGCGTGGCGCACGCTTGTAATATCAGTAGTTGGGAGGCTGAGACAGGAGGATTGCAAGTTTGAGGACAGCCTCAGCAACTTAGTGAGTTGTCATTAACCTAGCAAGACCCTGTTTCCAAATAAAAATAAAATAGGGCTGGAGGTGTAGCTTGGAGGTAGGATGCTCCTGGGTTCAATTCCCAGTGCCACCAAAAACAAAAAACATTTGCACAGTCCGCACCCTTGTCCAGCAGGACAAGATACTTCCTGCTCAGGCTAGTCTAACTAAACCTCTGGGATTCTGTAGGTCCTTGGTTTACTTCTGCCCAGAAGTGCTCACATTCGCTTCCTGTTGGTACTGAAGTGCCAAGTTCGTGATCCCACCAAAGACCACCAGGAGCCGATTCCGATGCAAAGCACACGAGGGTCCTTTATTCAAGCTCGAGCTTGGGCTCCTAATGTGCACCAATGCAGTGGTCACAGGGTGAAGCCCCTTGCTCTCCGAGAACAAAGCTTTTATCTCTTAAGGAGGCAGCCCCCCCCCCCTTTACATTGATAGGTTAGTTTAAAACATAAGCTTGTTGGAGTTCCCTGGTTGGTTTAATTTTCGCGCTTTAGGTAGGGGTCATCATTAGGGAAGCATTAACCCTATATGGTGACATTTAAGCTGATTGGTTGGCCTGCAGTACCTTTCTCAAGAATGTCCAGGATGGGTGGGAGGCCTGCTGACTCTGGTCAGAGTGGCCTCGCCTGATTATCTGCAAATTCCAGACCCAGGTGTGCTTGACACCGATTGGCTGTTTCTAGGGGTTCTAGGGGCAGGATCAGATTAGCACACTTAATGGTTTCTACAGGGTATGGAGCATACCCTGTAGAAACTTAACTTTAGGCTATAGAAACTTAACTTCTAGAAAAACAGATACTTAGGCCTATTTTACTTAAAGCCTTAACTAAAGCCTGTCATGGTGTTGCTTTGGTCCTTCAGTACCTTGGGCAGGAATCCTAAATTTAAGAGGAGAGTCAGCTGTCACGAAGAACACTCAAGACACCATACAGGAGGAGGTCCCCAAAGACAGCTTTGGGTGAACCCCAGGACCCAGGGATTGGAGAACAGAGGTTCATTGGCTACAAGAGTCGCCATTGCTTTGGGCTATTCCTTGCTTCTGTTTCTGACTTCCTTGTAGAGATGGTGGAGAAGTCAGAGAGGAGGCACCAAGGGATCCCCACGATGAAGGTGAGGAGCAGGATAGGTTTTAAACAGAACTTCAGCGGCAGCTTCGAGAATGAGCTGAGGAGCGAAGAAGGGCAAGGTCATAGAAACACACGCGGTAACTAACAGCCATTTGGAGATCAAGTTCAGGGAGGGATTAACCTTTCAAAACCTCAGTTTATGCAACTGAAAAAATGGGGATCAACCGGGGATGGTTGTAATCCTAGTACTCAGGAGGCTGAGACAGGAGGATCGCAGGTTCGCGGCCAGCCTCAGCAACTTGTGAGGCCCTCTGCAACTTAGTGAGACCCTGTTTCAAAATAAAGAATAAAAATTGGTAGCTCAGAGGTAGAATGCCCCTGGGTTCAATTATCAGTACCCCCCCACACACACAAAGAAAAAATGGGGATCATTGAAAAGAACTGGCCAACAAGGCACCAGTAGGAAATGCCAGCATTGGCTGCACTAATTGGTGGTGTCGTTGAAGGGGTCAGAATATTCCATCTTGTAAGAGGCCACTTTGCATAGTTTGTTTGTTGGTTGGTTTATTTATTTATTTATGGCACTGGGGATTGAACCCAGGGGCATTCTATTGCCAAGCTATACCCTCAGCCCTATTTTTTTTTTTTTTTGCCGTACCGGGGATTGAACGCAGGGGCGTTCTACTTCCGCGCTACACCCCTGGCCCAATTTTTTTATACTTTATTTTGAAACCGGGTCTCACGAAGTTACGGAGGGCCTCACTAAGTAGAGAGAGGAGAGAGAGAGAAAGAGCCGAGGCTGGCCGCGAACCCGGATCCTCCGGTCTCCACCTCCCAAAGTACTGGGATTACAAGCGTGCGCCACCACGCCCGGCTCCTATTTTATTTTTTATTTTGAAACACGATCTAAGTTGTGAAGAGCCTTGCTAAATTGTTGAGGCTGACCTCAAACCTGCAATCCTCCTGTCTCAGCCTCCCACGGACTGGGATTACAGGCATGCACCGCCACACCTGGCTGCATATGGAGTATTTTGAACTGAAGGTAATTGAAAATCACCAGATATAGGAAGAGTTTTCTGCTCATCCCTTATCTGCCTCAAAGCGGGGCGAAGTTCCAGGAAGAGGAGAGTGATACTTATCACTGGAGGTGTTGAGTCAGCACCAAGATGAGTCTGCACACAGACCTTACAGAGACAGCCCTCACCTTCCGTTAATGCGTCCATATTTCTTCTAGTCACTTACCTACAATTTAGCATCATCCCTTGAAGCCCAGCCCACCTTCTTTTGTTAGAATGGTATATATTGCTGGGCACACTTCTATATTCCTGGTACTTGGGAGGCTGAGACAGTTGGATCACAGGTTCGAGGCCAGCCTCAGCAATTTAACAAGATCCTCAGCAGCTTAATGAGACTCTGTTTCAAAATGAAAAGGGCTGGGAGTGTAGTTCAGAGGTAGAATGCCCCTGGATTCAATCCCTAGTACTATGAGAATATGATTAAGTCTTTTCTATCAAAGGACTAATTTAACTTAAACTCCATTTTGTAAAACCACCATTTTGTAACCTTGTATAACCTCTTGTCCTTTTGTAAGTTAGCATTTCTTAAAAAAAATTGCAGCCAGCCGGTCATGGTGGTGCATGCCTGTAATTCCAGAATTTGGGAGGCTGAGACAGGAGGATTGCAGGTTGAGGACAGTCTCAGCAACATAACGAGACTCTCAGCAACCTAGAGAGACTCTCTTTCAAAACAACAAACAAACAAGCAAACAGAGGGTTGGGGGTAGAATGCCCCTGGGTTCAGTCTCCAATACCAAAAAAAGAAAGAAAAAAAGAAAGAAAGAAAGAAAAGAAAGAGACTTCCACAAGTCCTTGGCTAATTTGAAGACAACTGACCACCTGCCATTTGAAAGGATATTTTATCATCTGGGAAATACCCCAAGGCAGGACTTTTGTGGGGAGCATCGAGATTATAAGATCTCTCGTCAGGAATCCCCAAAGACATATTGTGAAAGCTGGGTTTCTAGAAAAGCACATCACGAAGGCTTCGGAGAGGGAGGTTTCAGGACACACTTTCAAAAAATATTTGGGGGATAAAAACAGGAGCCTCTGGTCTGATTTTGTAATTGTACCACACTGAGCAGGGCAAGAAGCAAACTTTTATGTCTTGAATGAAAAATAAAAAGGTATATAAAAATGTATATAAAACATACTATTTTGACATGGCTGATAAGGCACCACACAGCCAGCTCCATCGAGGTGCACAGTTGCACAGGGCGGGGATGCTGGGTAATCCCTCCACCTTTTTTTTTTTAATACTGGGATTAAATTTGCCGAGCGACACCCCCAGCCCTTTTTATTTTTTGTCTTGCTAGGTTGCTGAGAGTCTCACTAAGTTGCTGAGGCTGTCCTCGAACCTGTGATCCTCCTGTCTCGGCTTCTCAAGTACTGGGTTTAGAGGTGTGCGCCACCACACCCGCTTTCCCTGTGCTTTTGAGAGCAGAGGAGGTCACTGAGCCACCGAACTGGGCTGGGGTGGCCGCAGACCATGAACTTGAATATGGGACTCCTGAAACCGAGCAGGAGGCTGGGATTCCTTCGGGGAGGTGGGGAGAGGGCAGCTAGCGCTCTGTCGCTGGTGGGATTAAAGGTCCCCGGGTTTGCCAGGGAGCAGTTTACAGAGGTGGGCAGGATGCACAGGCAGGTGGCTCACACTGTGGAGAGCCGGTGCAGAGGAAACGAGGGCTCAATTGTGAGCGAGAGACAGAGGGAAAGTCGGCTAGGCAAAGAGGAGGAGAAAAGGGAGAAAGAAAGAAAGAAAAAGTAGCATGGTCTGTGCGATCCGCGGTGAGGAAGGACAGAGAATCAGAGAAAACAGGCCCGTGGTGAAAGTTTGCGCCAGGCCCAGGGCAGATAAAGGAATCCGAGGCCGACTGCCAAAGACGGGAGGTGAAAGACGCAGGAAGAGTTCAGAAGTTCAGGAGAATAAAAGAGGATTATCATCCAAGGGTTCTGTGAACCGGAGGAAAGGTGAAATGACAGGAGGCTCTGAGAGCGGCTGGGGGGGAGGGGAAACAGTCTTGGGGTGAACTCCACCCCACGGTGCCCCTGGGAGGCGAGCCGGCACCTGGCCCACTGCTCAGCTCCTAGCCAGGGCGACTAGAGGTGGCCGTGGAGCACTGTCAGAGTGGAGTCCATTGTTTGTGTTTGTTTGTTTGTTTGTTTGTTTGTTTGTTTGTTTGTTTGTAGTGCTGGGGATCTTGCCCAGGGCAAGTGCCCCTAGCCCTTGGTTCCATTTTTTTTTTTTTACACCCTGAGAGAGAAAATGCTCTCCGATTAGCATTTCACTAATTTTCTTGTTAAAAATGCTGAAGTGAGAGCCGGATGCCTGTAATCCCAGTAGTTGGGAGGCTGAGACCGGAGGATCACAGGTTCAAAGCCAGCCTCAGCAATTTGGTGAGACCCTGTTACTAAATAAGAAATAAAAAGGGCTGGGGCTGTAGCTCAGAGGTAGAATGCCCCTGGGCTCGATCCCCAGCACCACACACACACACACACACACACACATGCTTGAGCAAAGCCAGGCGTGGTGGTGCACGACTTTCATCCCAGTACTTGGGAGGCCTAGACAGGGGGATCGCAGGTCCTGGGCCAGCCTCAACAGCTTAGCGAGATCCTGTTTCAAAATTAAAAAATAAAATAAGGCTGGGGCTGGGGGTATAGCTCAGAGGTAGAGTGCCCTTGGGTTCAATCCCCAGTACCTCCCTAAAAGAGCTGAAATTAATATATATATATATGTATATTTCTACACACACACACACACACACACACACACACATTTTGCCTGGGAGAGAAAATGCCCTCTGATGAGCATGCCTGGCTACTTGAACATTTTTGAATTTTTCCCCTGTCTCTCCATTTGCCATACAGACGAGGCAGAGGGCCTGGGCCTAGGTGTATATGGGGCAGGCGGGGCAGGCTTACTCTGCCTCCTTTTTCTATACAGTCAGGATGCCCTAAATTTTTTTTTTCCTGTGGTACTGGGGATTGAACCCAGGGGCATTCTACCTCTGAGCTACACCCCCAGCCCTATTTTTTATTCTTTATTTTGAAACAGGGTCTCACTAAGTAGCTGAGGCTGTCTCAGCCTCCTGAATACTGGGATTACAAGCGTGCGCCTCCACGCCTGGCTTCCCATAACATCTTAAGAGGCACTTTAGCCCATGTAAAATGGGGTACATGGAACCCAGTTGTCTGATCACAGCTGAGTGGAGCAGGACCTTCTCCTCCCTCATTCTAGAGCGATGCCTGACTTCCCCTTGCTCTTTTACATTCGAACAGACCCTCTTTGCCAAGATAGACCAGTTTTGCCTTCCCTAAAACTCCTTGATGAAGCGGGAGGATTCCAGGTTGGAGATCAGCCTCAGCAACCTACTGAGTCCCTGTTTCAACATATGAAATAAAAAGGGCTGGGGGTGTAGCCCGGAGGTAGAAAGCCCTTGGTAGAGACAGAGGTGTTCAGGGAGTGAAGTTGAGATATTTCACAGGACAGCAAGACACAGTGGAAAGTCAGATCTGATAATGAGGAGGGGTGGCAGTGTTAGTATATTTGGATGTGTGAGAGCGAGATCACAGAGAACACAGTTGGGCCAAAGGAGGAGAGGGGATACCAGACACGGAGGAGCCAGGCCTTCAGCCTCTCCAGCCCACTGGGGACGGAGCCCTTCCCCTTGGTAATGATTTTGTAATGGTGAAAGTAAACAGAACAGTCAGGACCCAGCAAGCCTGTCTCCAGTGCTGCACCCTAGAGTGCGTTGAGAGGGAGTCTCCATCAGTCAGAGGATGAGACCCTGCTAGGGAAAGGTTTGGGTTACAGATTAAGAGCAGGCAGGTGGGCACAGTGGTGCAAACTGTAATCCTAGTACTTGGGAAGCTGAGACAGGAGGATCACAGGTTTGAGGCCAGCCTCAGCAACTTAGGGAGACCCTCAGCAACACAGTGAGACCATAGTATTTTCAAAATAAAAAATAAAAAGGCTGGGGTGTAGCTTGGAGGTAGAACACCCCCGGGTCTAATCCCCAGTACCACAAGGGGGGGGAATCCCAAAAGAGCAGGCGAAGGTGGCTTGAGTGCTGCAGACCTCCTTGGGGAGCCTGTGCCCCAGTCTTCGGATGTTCGGCTCCACTGTTGCCATGGCTGCCGAAGGCAGAGCTAGAAGGACTGAGATAGGAGGTGAGTCTGCAGGACATCCCCTTGCCCTGGATGTGCAGTCGTGCCCCTTACCTGCTCTTGTTGTTGTTGTTTGTTTGTGGTACTGAGGATTGAACCCAGGGTGTTCTATCTCCCAGCTACACCCCAGCCTTTTATTTATTTATTTGTTTTATTTTAAATAGGGTTTAGCTGGGCATGGTGCCGCACGTTTGTAATCCTGGTACTTGGGAGGCTGAGACTGGAGGATTACAAGATCGCAGCCAGTCTCGGCAACTTAATGAGGCCCTTTGCAACTTAGTGAGACCCTGTTTCAAAATAAATATATATGCACACATATATGTATATTATACATGTATATGCATGTATATACATATATATACATGCATATACATGTGTAATCATATATATGGAAAAATATGTTATACCAAAATATTTATTCATTTAACAAATATTTATGGGGCTCAGGGAGAAAAATTCCCTGGCTTCACAGAGTTTACCTTCCAGTGGGGCACTCACACAAGAAGCAAATAAGTAAATAGAATCATATAGCATAACAGAATTATGAACAAAAATAAAGCAGGGTGAGCTGGGTGTGATGGTGCATATCTGTAATCCCAGGACTTGGGAGACTCAGACAGGAGGATCCAAGATTCAAGGACAGCCTCATCAACCTAGCTGAGATCCTGTTTCAAAACAAAAACATAGCCGAACATGGTGGCGAATGCTTGCAATCCCAGTACTTGGGAGGCTGAGACAGGAGGATCACGGGTTAGTAGCCAGTCTCTGCAACTTAATGAGGCCCTCTGAAATTTAGTGAGAGCCTGTTTCAAAATAAAAAATAAAAATAGGGCTGGGGGTGTAGCTCGGAGGTAGAGTGCTCCTGGGTTTAATCCCCAGTACCACAAAAAGAAAACATAAAAAATAAAAAAAAGGAAGAAGGGCCGGGTGTGGTGGCACACGCTTGTAATCCCAGTACTTTGGGAGGCGGAGACCGGAGGATCCGGGTTCGCGGCCAGCCTCAGCTCGTGCTCTCTCTCTCTCTCTCTCTCTCTCTCCCTAGAGAGGCCCTCCGCAACTTTGTGAGACCCGGTT
>PVJS01052275.1:0-13666 GCA_004027185.1 Glis glis
CCTAGTGAGGCCCTCCGCAACTTCGTGAGACCCGGTTTCAAAATAAAGTATAAAAAATAGGGCCAAGGGTGTAGCGCGGAGGTAGAACGCCCCTGGGTTCAATCCCCGGTACCACAAAAAAAAAAAAAAGAAATAAATTATTCCTGAAGTTTGTAGATAGTTTTTTTAAGGATTTCATTATAATTGTTTTCTTTCTTTTCAGCAGGCATTTTGGAGATCAAAGATGGGTAGAAAAGACGCTTCCACTATAAAACTTCCTGTTGATCAGTACAGAAAGCAAATTGGTAAGCAGTGAATTCCCTTTGATACACTTCTGTAAATTAAGATAAAGAAAAAAACAATTATGCATGATATTATGACATAATTTTAATGCATATGATACACAGAAATAGATTAATAAAGAAAGATAGAGGGTTTTTGGGTTTTTTTTAGGAGCAAAGTAAGTTCAGCTCTGTTCACCAGTAAAGATATATATTCTGTGTACTTGTGGTATGTGAACTATTTATTAAAAAAGTACCCATATAGGTACAAGGAAAGATCCTCAAATTTTAAACACTCAGTATTCAATAACTATGGTCTTTGATGAAAGTGTAGTTAATTAAAAATCAGAAGAGAAAAGGTATCTTCTCCTCCCCATCACCACTCTCTCTTTTTATGTGCTCCCTCTCATCCCTACCACTTCCATGCTTTTGGAAATGAAAGAGTAATAAGTTAGTAAAAAATAAATCATTGAGTGACTGGAGAATAAAGAAGTCACAATAGAAGTTAGAAAATAAGTAAAACAATTGACACCAAAGATAGTACATATCCAGTTCATAAATATAGCACATGTGTGCACTCCATAAATAAAGTCTGCAAAACTAAAGATGTACAAAGTAAAAAAATACATAATACATATAACTGATAAAGATTTTTTATATTGTATACAATCATATACTGGTATACAAAGTGATATTTTACTATGTATAAATATATATACACATACAGAAAAAAATGATTAACTATAGTCAAGCCAGTTAAAAAAAGCTATCATTTTCCATAGTTACCTCTTTTATGTGGACTAAGAACACCAAAACTCTACTCGTTCAGCAATTTTCCATCATACAATACAATATTAATTATAGTACTCACGTTGTACATTAAATCTTTAGATTTATTCACCCTACATAACTAGAACTTTGTACCCTTTCACCTACATCTCCCCCTCCCTATCCTCCTCTCCCTCATCTCAGGTAATCACCATTCTCCCTCTTTTTTATGTGTTTGACTCTTTTAAAATTACAAATGTAAGAGATCATGTAGTATTTTTATTTCTGTGTCTCTTTTATTTCACTTACCATAATGTCCTCTAGGTTCAACCATGTTGTTCTAAATGGCAGGATCTCCTTTGGTAAAGGCTGAATGACATTTCATTTTATATATGTATGTTTATCTGGGTATGTATATTAATGTATGTACATACATCACAATTTCTTCATCTTGTCAGTTGTCAACAAACTCTTAGTGTGTTTTCATATCTTGGCTATTGTGAATGATGCAGTATTGATCATGGGAGTGGAGATATCTCCACAGTGTGCTACTTTTCTTTCCTTTTATTATATACCCAGGAGAGGGATTGGAGGGTCATATGGTAGTTTTATGTTTACTCTTTTGAGGAACCTACATACTCTTTTCCATAATGCCTCCACCAATAGTATACAGTGTTTGCTCTTCTCCATACCCTCACCAACAGTTATCTTTAGTTTTTTTTTATAAAGGCCACCCTAACAGGTGTGAGACAATCTCACTGTGGTTTTATTTACATTTTCCTGGTAATTAGTAAAATTGAGTACATTTTTATGAACCTTTTGGCCATTTTTGTATCTTCTTTAGGAAAGAGTCTATTCTTCTTCGCCCATTTTTTAACCAGGCTATTTTCTTGATATTGAGTTGTGTGAGTTCCTTATATATTTGTATTAACTCTTTTTCTCAAATATATGATTCAAAATTTTTATACTTTTATTAGCACATTGTAATTATTAATCATAATGAAGTTCAAAGTCACACCCCAACTCCTCCCTGTACGTTAGTGAGACTGGCAGTGATACCTCTACATATGGACATAACCTTATTTGAATTGTCCTCTTCCTCAAGCCTCATTTTGTCATCCCGACCTCCCTCCCCCAATCCTCTTCCTCTCTTTTACTAGTCTCCCCATTTGACTGAAGCCCCTTTTGTTTCCTATTTTCATTCTAGCTTCCACATATGAAAGAAAACATATGACCCTTGACCATCTGAGACTGGCTAATCTCACTTAGCATAATATTCTCCAGTTCTATCCATTTTCCTTCAAATGACATAATTTTGTTTTTCTGTATCGCTGAGTAAAATTTCACTGTGTATCCATATCACATTTTCTTTATCTATTCATCTGTTGGTTAGTTCCATAAATTGACTTTTGTGAATTTTGCTGTTATAAGCATGGGTATGCATGTATCAATATAGTATCTAACTTTAATTCTTTTGGAAAGATACTGAGGAGTGGTAGAGCTTAGGCATGTGGTAGTTCCATTTCTAGTCTTTTTGATTATTCTCCATACTGATTCCATAGTGTGTAACAGTTCCTACTTCCCCAAACCCTTGCCAGCATTTATTATTGTTTGTATCTTGATGATTACCATTCTAATTGAAGTTAGATGGAATCTCAGTTTATTTTTGATTTGCATTTCCCTGACTGGTAAAGATGCTGAACATTTTTTCATATATTTCTTCTGTTGAGAAGTGTTGATTCAGTTCAATATCCCATTTATTACTTGGGTTATTTGTTTTCTTATGTTAAATTTTTTGAGTTCTTTATATATTCTAGATATTAGTCCTCTATAAGAGGGGTAACTGGCAAGGATTTTCTCCCATTCTGTTGGACTCTCTCTTCAGACATTTGATTGTATCCTTTGCTGCACAGAAGCTTTTCAATTTGATGGCATCCCACTTTATGATTCTTGATTTTATATCCTGAGCTTTAGGAGTCTTACTGAAGAAGTCTCTATCAGTGCTTATGTGTTGGGTATGAATTTTTTATATTAAGCTTTCCTCTATGACTTAGTATATAGTGAATTTGTTAACATTCTCTTTGTCTTCGGAATAGGTATTTTCTAAAATTTGGATACAGTGTTACTTATGTTAATTATGTTGTCCAAATATATTTTGTATTTTATGTGTTAGCTGCTATTTTTGCAAGAAATGAGAATTAAAATATCTTAAAACTATGAAATGTTCAATTCCTATAATTCTTTTCTATTCATTTTTGCCATATCTTTTAAAATTAGTTTATCATTGCTTAGCATTTGTAAATTTGTATATTTTTGTGGTATTTCCCTCTTTTCTCTTATAATAAACTTTTTATAAACTACTTTTAGATTTTTTTCTTGGAGTTCTTTTAGTGTCAGTGATATTGGTTAATCACCTTTCTTTTGTTTAGTAGTCTGATGTTTTTTCTTACTCTTTTATTTTCATCTATATTTGTGTTTTCATGTTTGTGATATAGCTCTAAGAGTCTTTATTTTTAAGCAAGCAAATTTAATTCTATCACATTTCTATGAATAAAAAAATCTGAATTTCCCCAATTTCATTTTATATTTTTTAATTTGTAATGATTTTTCCTTGCCAGTCTCCATTCTAACCTTCATTCACAAAATTTTTGGACTTTTTTTTCATTTGAAAAAGTTTTGTTTTCCATTCATTTTTTGCTTGCTTTTATTTATTCATATTTTGATTTTTTCAATGTTTCTAGCATGTTTGTCTAAACTATAACAATTTTATGCATATTAATTTTTAAATTTTATATGTGATTATTCTTTCCTATTTCTCATATATATATATATATATATATATATATTTATCTATGAAATTTAAATATTATTGAAGGCAGAAGCTCCTTCAGATTTTTTTCTATTTTTCATCTCTGGTGATGTTCATAGAAGGTATTTAATAAATGCCTCAAATAAATAAAGCAATTTTCCTATTTCCCAAATAATTAAAATTTTTATATACCCATCTTTAACCTGTCTTGAAATAATAGTGTCTTTATCAAAGGTGAAAACTTGCTGAAATGTGTTATTATGTAACTTTTCTGAAGTTTATGTTTTATCTTTTCTATTACCCTTTTTGTTGTTTTCCTGTGGTTTTACTTCCTTGTTTACCTGATACTGTGTATATCAGCTACTTTTTTTTTGCCAAGTACAAACTAAAGTTTGATATACCAAGGTATAAGAAGTACTTATTTTTATTCTGAATATAAGAAAGAATATGGCTACTCTCTACACTTGTTAAATCTTCCATGAATAAAAATTCCTCGGGTGGAGGCTATCTAAAAATAAATAAATAAATAAATAAATAAATAAATAAATAAATAAATAAAAAAGTTTGGGGAGGCTGAGACAAGAGAGTTACAAGTTTGAGGCCAGCATATGGTATCTTAGCAAGTTACTAAAATAGGGCTGGGGGTGTAGCTCAGAGGTAGAACATCCCTGGGTTCAGTCCTCAGTTAACACACACACACACACACACACAATTTTTGATAGACTTTATAATATCATCTATTTAGCTACATTTCTCCTCCATATATAACTTATTGCTTGGTTAACATTTTTAATATGGCTTTCTTGGAAATTATATCAACTTAATGGTTTAAACATTAAGTAGTAGCACAAATGTTAGTGCTTGCTTCTTTATATGGTGTTAAATGATGTAGCCTTTGTAGTATATGATCAGTGCCAAGTTGTTTGTCCAAGCATTGAAAAATTATCATTTCTTTGAATTATCTTTGTAATGTCATTAAAACAAAAATGGTTAATGAGTCTTTCATTTCTCCTGATTAATTTACCAGTTTGTTCTCCATAGTCCAGGTATATCAAAATAAATATGAGAAAAAACGTTTTGCAAATTTCACTTATATAGATAATATCCCTCCTCCTTTTTTTCTTTTAGGAAATATATGAATCGTTTTGTACAGTTGTCTACTATACAACTGGCAATCCACTGGTTCTATTTTTATTGTGTTCATGGTTTTGTAATAATTCTGTATACTGCTCACAAAGGTGGTTTAACAATCCCATTTGCAAAAGACAATATTTCATACAAATTTCAGTGATAAAATATTTACAAAGTGGTATTTACTACCCCTAGCGGTATTTTACTACTTCTACATTTAACATACATTGGGTACTTCTAAACATCTAAACAGACTAGATGTTTCAAGTAAGGACTCAAAATTGGTTACGGTTTTAATTATTTTCTTGTGAGAATTTATAATTGCATTCATCATAAAGGTATCAAAATGTAGATCATTATTTATTACTTATAGCTCCTGAAGATTGTTATAGGACTCCCCAAGAAAAAAACTATTAACTTAGAGTTTTGTAATGAGTCCTGTGTAGTTGTATGTAGTTTGTAAAGCAGTAACTAAAAATTGTGTTCATTATGGCAGTTGGTAAATTACATGACAAATCGTAATTACATGTTTTGGCAAAAAAAACACACAAATTTTATATGTAATTTTGGTAGTATTAGAAAAATAAGATTCCAAGTAGTGTTTTGCCTTGTGAGAATGAGAGGAGGGATTTGAAGCAGTTGATGAGAAATTATTCTAAAAATGTTGAAAGCAATATAAAAGTCTTTACTGTTGATTAGCAAATATTATTTGTCAGTATTTTGGCTTGCTGTAAATAACTCATCTTTCAATAATTCATTTGAGTAATTAAATTTAGATTGCAAATTTTTCTTTTCAAATATTTTGACTCTTATCTCTCTGCTTTTCTATTGTATCTTAATTGGTGTGGTCTATATAAATGGACAATAAATTATATATCTTTGTTATAGAGATCAGACAGTGAATAGAACTTGGTATTCATCCCAGACAGAATTATGATTGAATGTATTTGCAAGATTAAAGCACTGAATTTACTTTTTTCTAATTAAAGGCAATTAAAGATTTCCAGACACAAATAAAAGACAATGAATTGAGGAATAAGTGTAGGAGCAAGTCCATTTGCAGGTGAAAAGATGTGCCTTTGAAGCAGAACCAGCTGTATTTTCATTGAAAGAATAACAGTTTAGGAAGCTTTTCTGCATGTGCTTGCTTGATAGCATAATGTACTCATAAGCAGCTTATGCAGTATTCAGAAAATAACAGTGCATTAATTTTTAAAGCAGCAAAGGCAGAGGAAGAACAGTAGTGCCACACTGATAATGAATGTGGCGAGTTTAAAGTCCACTATCAAGAAAGGAAAAAGCAGTGAGCTTCTGAAAAATGAACATTTACAAAACAATAACCATAGACTCACACGATAATGAATGTGAACAGCAATATCAACACAGGGCAAAGATGTAGTCTTGTTTCTGGGCAAGGGTAAAGAATTGAACAGAAAAGAAACCAAAAGCAGTTAGGTGATCTATTCATTTATTAAACTGAGGGAACTCCCAGGTAGAACCATGTATGTCATAGTTAAAATTGACTTTTACTCTCAATATGAAATAATTCCTAACATACAGATTTTATATTAAATTAAGTAGACCATATAAATTACTGTATCCTTTCCTAAAATAATTTCATAGGAAGGATAATTAATAGTAATAGTATGGTACTAAAATTTGTGAGATTTATTAAATATGTATTTTATATATATAAACATTATCATATCTTTTAGTAGATACATTTTTTATCTTCAAGACTCCAGTTCTTCTCAATCCTCCCCAAATTCTTGCACATGCTCTCTCTTTCTCTCCCCACCCCTTACACATTTTCATGTTATTCCAAGTTGGATTTCTGTCTTACAATGAAAATAATCCTGATTAGAATCTAAGGATACTCCCAGAATTCTCAGTACCTACCCAGATAAATATATCAACCTAGTTTGAGCTGCTGTCCTGAGTCCAGAATCTTAAGTGATATTCAACCTATTTTTTTTAATTGGGGTGGGTGGGGTCTGTTCTGATCCAGACTGAAGAAAGGATATTTTTAAAATTTTGATAATGGTGACTTTATAGGGAATTTAGTTGTGTAGGAAGAATAGATATTACATTCTAGTAGCAAGCAAAGGAAATGCAGGTTCAGGCTACCATTCTCATTTCTCTAACTGGACATAGCAATTGTATTTTATAATCTCCCTCTTTCAATATTCATTCTAGACCTATTCCCTAACAATTATCTTATTTTTCTGAGGGTTTTTGCCTTTAGAGGGTACCCACATCTTCAACTTTGAAAACTCTTTAGTCCTGAGTGATTCTCTTAGTTATAAATTTAGATGGAAATATTAAATTTTATGACTGGTCTTAGTAGTTACCCCAGGAGTTCTCTCATATCTCCCCATATTCCTTTTGACAGTCACTAAGTATTAATAAGTTCTTTTATCCTTTAAGATAAGCACAACTTTCTCTAGCCAACACTTTGAGATCCCATTTTGCCTCTTTGCCCATATGCAAGAAAAATCCAAACTGACTGCGTATCTAGCTCTGGTTTCTATTCAGGAGAACTAGTATTGTGTCTTTTCTTAGGTTATCTCTCTTTCTAGAGATAACCTAACAAAATGCACCACTCAAACTTTGACCACTGAGAAGATTTTCCTTTTCATTGTCCTTTAGGATTATTTCCGATGATGGTAATGATAACATAGCAGTCTATTTCCAACTGGTGTCAATATTATTAAGAGGCATCTGTAAACATTTAAAAAATATGAAAATATTATACCAAATTTTGTGATTTTTTTCAACTTAGTAACTCCCAGTTCATGACTAGTAGCTCAGACCTTATGTACTCTGAGTCTCATGATCCAAGTAGTCAGTCTCCATCAGAGTTCGGTAGCAGTTCAGGAGTTGTGTCTTCACAGCCTGTACTTGCTGAAGAAGGTATTTCACTGTCCCAACACCATAGACATTGCCACTTCTTTTTTATTGGGACCTGCTAAAGGCTTGTTTCTTTGTTTCAGTCATTTCAGGCTCCACTGATTCTGCCATTCCATAAGCTACAAGACATAGAGTAGCTCATATAGCAAACTACTAGAAAAACTTATGTTGTCCTGTGCTCTACTCAACACTAGTAGCCCCTCAGGCTACTACACAAAAATATGTGTTGTAGATTAAGAAAAAAACAGTAATAACGTGAACAACCATGTATCCATCATGCAGGTTAAAAATTGAATGTATACAACTAGCTTAAAAGTCTCTTATATGCCTTGTCTCAATTGCAACACTCTTCATGCCTCTGAGGGACGCATGATCTGGATTTTGTTTTGTCTCTTTATGTATTTGCCACCTACGTATGTGTCATATTGTTTAGGTTTTTATAGTTTATATCAATGAACTTTATATAAATGAAATTACATTGATATATATGTAATTGGCTTGTACAGAACATCATGTTTTGGAGTTTTATTCTTGTTGACAAATGTTGACATAATTCATTTATTTTCTATGATTTTACCATTAGATATAGTGGTATTTTTCTATATGTTCTTCTGGTTTTAGACAAATTATTCTCAATCTCTTTTCTATGAATGCTGTTATGTGCAATGCTGCTACAAATATTTTAGATATGTCTGTTCGCCAGTTTCTTTTTACAAGATGTCCTCTGCAATATACACCTAGTAGAAGTATGTTGGATCATGGATATGGATACACGCCATTATCAAGTAATTCCAGTGTCTTTTTTTAAAGAATTTTTATCTATGCCCCTTTCTGGTGATAAACAGAGTGATAGGGTAACAAGTTGACCCTTACTTCTGGGAGACAATCCGGAAATGCTTTAAATGAGTGAACTTTTGTGAATCACATTTAGGTGGCAAATCTTTAAGCAGAATGTTCATTCTTCCCCTTTGTATGCATCTCTCTGAAGAGGCTTCTTAGGCATTTCAATGTCTTCTTCGAAGCTTATATCATCGTCATGGTGATATATTATTGTAAGGTGGTGATGCAGTTAAAATCTCTGAGGATCAAATTGAACACTGAGATATAGAGTTGATCTACTACTGCAGTAGGATTTTAAGTATACTACTGTGCTTTCATGAGAGAACAAGCCTCTTTTGCTTTTAGAAAAATGCATTAGCTAGATTAAATAGCTAGTTGTGACCATGCGCTAAGGATTTTATTATTCTGTTCCAGTAAGAAAATTCTACCATAAGTTTACATTTTCAGAAGTACTCAGCTGGCTTTCATGACCAGCTGCCACAGTGAGAAAATAAATAGGTCTCTGAAACTAATCAGTGTGACTACATATTTAAAATTTTGGGTGCTATAGTCAATCTTTAAATTTCTTCTTCTGTGTAGAGGGGAAATAATATTGGCACTTCAACCTTACTATCAAAATAGGTTTGTATCACATCTGAGGGACTAAGGTGGAGGTTCTGTTTTCTAGGCCATCATTTGAGCCCATACAGTCAGAAATTGGGAGATGAACATAGGATCTGTTCTGATCAATGGAGTCTGCCTTTAGTAATGGATTGGTTTTAATCACCTGGACTGTTAAACTCTCTTGCTCTCTAGGAGCTAGTGGCTTTGAGTCTTTGCACTTTGATGCTCTCCATCTTTAGAATGCTTCCAACAGACAAAACTTGCTCTTCACCTTCATTCAGGTATTTGGTCAGTGACATCTTATTAAGGAAGACTTCCCTATCAGAAAAAATATATCTCTCCCCTTTATTGTCTACTCCCTATATCCCCATGCTAACTGTTTTTCCTTTTTAGTGTTTTCATCACCTGACAAATTGTCATTATCTATCTTTTACCTTTTATTGCAGAACTACTAGACTATAATGAGAACGTGCCTCAAGCAAGGACATCAGTGTCTTGCCTAGCATTTAATTAAGCAAAACATACCTAAACTGTAGTAGTCTATTCACTTGTATAATTCGTTGTGTGGATTAAGGTCTGAATTAAGCCCACTGTCTACATAAACTTCCCTAAACCATGGCTCATATCCAAGAAGTCCAAATATAAAAACAGCAAACTCAAAAGATAGAGACAACAGTTAGCAAAACTATTATTACAAGGCTATACTCTACTTATTTCTATTATATTAAAATATGAAATATGCTGATTATTAAAGCAATTTAAAAGTACATCAAAATTAAAAAGAAAGCTTGGGATATAAAAATAGGGACTTTAGATAATTTAGAAGAGAGACCACTAGAATAGTATAAGGGTATATGAGGAGGGAGGTGGAGGAAAAAGAAGAACTTATAAAGGAAACAGTTAAAGAATGCTGTGTCTATATATGAGAGTATCACTACCAGTCTCACTGATATGCACGGGGAGGGGTGGGTAGCGGGGTGGGAACTGAAGGGGGAAACACACCAAGACCTGTGTGCATGTGTGCTTGTATCACTTTGAATCTCACTATGATGTGTCCTTACAGTGTACCAATAAAAATATTAAAAGTAGGAAATTGAATAAAATGTATTTGAATTCGGCCAGGCGTGGTGGCGCACGCTTGTAATCCCAGTACTTTGGGAGGCAGAGACCAGAGGATCCTGGTTCGCGGCCAGCCTCAGCGCGCATGCGTGCGCGCACGATCGATCGATTGATCGATCTATCTCTCTCCTCTCTCTCTCTCTCTCTGTCTCTACCTAGTGAGGCCCTCCGCAACTTCGTGAGACCCGGTTTCAAAAATAAAGCATAAAAAAAATAGGGCCGGGGGTGTAGCGTGGAGTTAGAACGCCCCTGCGTTCAATCCCTGGTACCGCAAAAAAAAAAAAAAAGATGTATTTGAATTCGATTCTGAAAAGTTAATTATATATTTTGTAGTCTCTAGGACAATCATTTTAAGAAATATAGTCAAAATAACAATACATTTTTAAATGGAATACCACAGTGTTTAAGTAATTAGAAAAAGGCAGGAAAAGTGAAGCAAGCAAAATCAAAGAGAACAAAGATAAACAATAATAATAAAATGGTAGACCTTAATACAACTTATCAGTAGTTTCATTAAATGTGAATAGTCTAACCATACTAAAGGACAGATTTTTCAAGTTGAAAATTCAAAAATGACCCAAATACAGGTTTTATATAAGAAATTTACTTCAAGTATAATGATATTAAAAGTAAAAGGATAGAGAAGTACTCCTTGAATGGAAAGTCACTCTAAAATTGTGCTTCTTATAAAGGCAATAAAAAGAGTAGCAAAAACTGTTGAAACCAATGTTTTCAGAAATCTGGAAAGTAACTAAAATTTTTACAAAAGTCCAAGTAGTGTTTATACAAGAAAAACACCTGAGTCTCAGTAAGAACACCAAACTTTGTGCTATTTCAACTTGTCTTAATCCTGTCTCCCTCTCATCAGCCTTGCTACCATAGCTGCTATGAGAAACATGAACCAAGCAGCCACTGGAGAAGGAAAGATGGGTTTGGAGCTACCCTAAACAGCCAACTTCAAAAAGTTGTGATTATTTCACCTGTTTGGCAGTTCACTGAAAAGCCTGTTTCTCAGAACTTGTTTTTATTTGACTAGTCTTATAGTGTACTCTTTGTGAAGAGCCCATTCCCCACAGCATTTGACAAAACAATTATTGACACTTTAACACCACAGCTGCTGGAGGAGGCATCATTATTAGTTATAACTAAACTTAGTGTGAACCAAAAACCTTAAAAGAAAAGTTTGAACAATGAGATTCACATACTGTCTTTAATTTTTTTTTTATAAAGATTCCTGGGAAACAAGAAGGTTATGTATATGTGCAGGGCTATGTCATATTAAATGAGGATGTGAGAAAGCTCTAATCTCTTATATCTTACTGACCTTCATGTTCTGCACAAGCAGAAGTGAAGGTTAAGGTATAACTTTAAACTCCTATGATAGCTGGGAGATGTACCCTAACACACACACACACACACACACACACACACACACACACAAACATAGCCTCTCAACAATACTGAGAGACTTACTGGTTCAAACCATTTAAGGCGATATCTATCAAATAATTAGATAACCACTAATGTTGGTGATCAGAGACTTCAGGGCTATACATGGTAAAGAATAAAGACTACAGAAGTAGTTCCAGAAAACTCATTTTAGAAAAAATACAACAACCAATGAAGACCAAACAACCACAAATCAGATTTCTCTGGGGAGGATCTGATTTGCAGAGTTGCCTCATTATATTATTTAATGTACCTAATTGTCAATGAAAATCTATGAAGCACACAAAGAACTAGTATATTATTGTCCATATGCAGATAAAAGCAGTAGAAATCCAGTAGAAACATTTTTGGGAAGCTCAGATATAGAATTTACTGGACAAAGACCTTAATCCATCATTAAAAATATATTTAAGAACTGAAGAAAATCATTTCTAAAGAATTAAAGTATGAGGATGATATGTTACCAGATAGAGAATATTAGAGTTATAAATTTATATAAGCAGTCATTCCTTATTATCCATAGGAAATTGGTTCCAAGACCCTTCCCCTCCCCCCACAATAGATACTAAAATCTTCAGATGCTCAATTTCCTTATGGAAAATAGCACATTGTTTGCATATAACCTGCACACATCTTTCTGTATATTTTAAATCATCTCTCCATTTTAATACTTAATAAAATGTAAGTAGTTGTTATATTATGTTGTTTAGGGAATAATGACAAGAAAAAGTCTGTACATATTCACTACAGATGCAGCATTTTAAAATATTTTTGGTCTGCAGTTGGTTGAATATACAGGCATAGAACCCGCAGATGAAGAGGGCCAACTGTATATACATATGATAGGAATTCTGGAGTTGAAAAATATAATAACCTATATAAATATCCTAGAAGGGATCTGCAAGCAATTTCAACTAGCAAAAGAAAGAATCAAGGAACATAAAGGGAGGTCAATTGAGATTATGCAGCCTGAGAAATATGAAGAAGAAAGAATAATGACAAAAAGTGAAGAAAACTACAGAAACCTGTAGCACATCATCAAATAAACTGACACATGTGTGATGGGAGTTCCAGGAGGAAAGGAGGGAAAGTGGACGGAAAAGATACTTGAAAAAAATAATGAAGATATTTGAAAAAAATAATGGACAAAACTTCTCCAAATTGATGAGAACATTATATATCATACATATTCAATAAACTCCAATTAGAGTAAATTCAAGGTAACGCTACACCTGGCCATATCATAAACAAATAGTGAAAAATCAAACATGAGTTGGGTATGGTAAGACATGCCTAAAATCCCAGTACTTGAGAGGCTGACAGGAGGATTGCAGGTTTGAGGACAGCCTCAGCTGTAATAGCAAGACTCTCAACAACTTAGTGAGATCATGTCTCAAAATAAAAAATAAAATAGGGTGGGGGGTGTTGTTCGGAGGAAGAGTGCCCCTGGGTTCAATCCCCAGTATAACCACCAAAAAAAAAATCAAACACAAAGAGTGAATATTAAAAGCAAGAGTGACTCATTACATGTGATATGATATGCTGATAACAAAAGACTGTCAACCAAGAATTCTATATCCACCACAACTATCATACAAAAAAGGAGAAAATAAGCCATTCTTAGATAATCAAAAAATGAGATAAATTGTCAGTACCAGACTTGCCCTGCAAGAAATAGAATTGTTTCAGGCTGAAATAAAAGTACGAATAGATAGTAATTTGAACACACACACACACACCACACACACACACACACACACACACACACACACACACA